>APFE030507737.1:99775-148518 GCA_000404065.3 Pinus taeda | reverse complement strand
CTGGTGACCCTGATGATTGAAAGTCTACTGCAGGTTATGTGTTCACTCTTGGTTCAGGACCTATTACATGGGCTTGCAAGAAACAAGGTGCCATTTCTCTTTCTTCAGCAGAAACAGAGTATCGTGGTGCCATAGAAGCTAGTAAGGAAGCCTTGTGGCTTTGTCAGATCCTATTAGAGTTTGGCTTTCAGCAGCAGCATCCGACTACACTTTGGTGTGATAATCATCGTGCCATTCAACTATGAAAAGATCCAGTCCAACATCAGCGTAGCAAACACATTGAACTGCACATGCACTTCATCAGAAAACTCATTCATGACCATGTTCTTGAAGTGCAATATTGTTCAACAAATGATCAATTTGCAGACATCTTTACAAAGGCTCTCACAGAGGCGAAGTTTACTAAACTTTGATTTATGGTTGGAGTTCAGGAAGTTGTCACTAAGGGGGGATAGGCTCTAGTGCCTCCTTCCTTCTCCTATTGTGTCATATTTTTAAATCCTTCAATCATATCCCAAGTTGTTCTTAACGAGGGATGTTAGGATATTCTGACACATAGAAAATAGTTAAGTATAACTTGGTCTAGTGTAGAGTTAGGTAAAGTGTGTTTTTTTACTATGTACTTTTGTAACTTACAATCCGACGGTCACGATATGTAGTGATCTGATGGTTCATTCTCTCCTTAGTATTACCGACACTTGATCCGTGGCTTAACACCCGATTGGTCCATGATCTCTATTTAAGGAGCATGGAGGGTCATTTGTAGGTTAACTGTTCATGAGAGAAGCTTATGTAAAATTTCATTATTTTATTAATAAATTGCCTGAAGTGGCCGCGTTGGCTCAGGCCATTGACTGTTTCCCTCTTTGAGGGTTTTAACCACGTCAAAAATACCGGTGTATTGATCTATGATCTGTTTGTGAGCGGTGTCCTTTGGTGTTCTGTCTGAAGAGCTTACCCTGTAAATTTCTACATCTGGGGCTCAAGAAATCTTTTAGGTTCCCCCTAGATTCTGCAAAGATTCCCTCCTCTGGGTCCTCTGCAAATCTATTACTAAAATCAGGAAACTGACTGCGCCATCGGGTTTGTGTCGCTGAGAGGTGTAAGATCGAAATAAAATTTGTCCAATTTGGACACTGTGAAAATTTCACCCTCCTGGGTGCACTGCGCAAATGAATGTTTATATTAATTTTCGGGCAGATTTACCAACGAAATCAGTTTGGTGGAGTGGTAAACTTGGTAAATGGTTGAGGAGGGGTTGTGTGGTTAAACCCCGCCCCTCCTTTTCTAACACATTATTGTTTTCTATTTTAACGCGAAGTGAATTTGAATGGGGGGTCGGGTCCGCATTGGGCGCCTGCCCCCATAACTCCACGTTGATTTGTTAAGTGAGTTGGGTGTGGGCTGGGTCCACTGGAGGTGGCTCGCCCACCCCATGTACTATTTCGTATGGTGGTTAAGATTGGACGGTGGATTGGGGTGTATGGCGTATGTGTTTATGTAACAGGTTTGGTGGGTGGTGGGGGTGGTGGGGGTGTGGCCCGCCACCCCTAATATTTTTATTTTTTAATACAATAGTCGTTTTTTTTTAATTTTTCGAAATTTGACCGTAGGAGTCATTTTAATGAGGCCACAATTTTTCCCAGAATATGGTTGGAGTTGGCCGGATTCCATCCACTGGAAAAAAGTCCGAATTGTGTCTCCATTAAGCCTGCCAAGTCAGCAAAAAATCAACCCAACTTTCACTGCCTCTATCTCCTTCATCCAAATTCGGATTGACAAACCGTTTGCACCACCATGATCACGAAGACGAGATATGTAACATGAACCTAGTTCAATCATAATCCAAACACTTTTATTTTTGAGCATTCATAAGCCCTCTTTGTCCTGTGTGTGTCTCTGGAGCCACCTAGATCAATTATGCTGCTCCTTATTTCTTCCAGAGCTTCTATTAGTGGATCCACATGCCCCCTCCAAATTTTTCTTCTACCTTTCTTGCCATGTTTAGATCACCTCCCAAAATTATTTTCCCATTTTTTACTTTCTATTAGTATTTCTTTTAACAAGTTCTAGCATTGTTCTTTTTCTTTATAGTGATTTGTAGCATATATGTTAATGAGGTTTTAGTTTTCTTTTGTGCTGAGATCTTTTAATTATGTTTCGATCCAATGCTTACCGATTTTTTGATTTGTCAATTCCCATTTCCTTCTTTTCCAAAGAGTGCAAATTCCTCCTGAGGATCCTCTTGCTTCAAGTGTTATTCCTTCATAATTTTTAAATTTTTGTTATCATTTTTCCAATTTCTTGATTGTTTGTTTTGGTCTCTTGGAACATGAAAATGTTCGACACTTATTTTGTTAGGATGTCTCTTGCTACATTTGCTTTGTAGGATATGCCCAGACCATGACAGTTCCAAGAGACCACTATCATTATTTATTGGTTTTTTGGTGCACGATGCCCTTCCCTCTCTACTGATTTTTCTCACTGGTTCTTGTACTTTTCCCAAGGAAGGATTCCATTGGTTGCTGAGTACCTAGAGCCATCTCTTTGGCAGCTACTTCATCTCTTATTTCCTTGTTGGATTTTCTGCCTGCTTTTTTTTGGTGTTCATTGATTTGTAGGGTCCATTTGGATTGGTTTCTTGTTAAGATATGGTCCACTGATGGGGGTGCAAAAGGGGATGGGGGAGTGAGGGTTTGAAGGGTGGTGGAGAGGATAATGGGGTTATGTGCATGCGTTGGGGATCTGGGTGAGGGAGGCTCTGTAGTGTCTTCTAGTGGCCCAAAGGGGTTCGAATTTGTGAGGTGTGGGGGTAGGATAGTGGAAGGAGATGGTGAGGAAGTTTCATTTGATTCCTGGGGCTGCGGAGATCGGGGGGGGGGGAGGCTGCTTGTTGGTGGGTTTCTTCCTTTTTACTTGCTCCCATTTATTTTCTTGTTCCTCTACATTTTCACTTTCTTTTTTTTAGAGCATCTATTTGTAAAATGACCATATTTGTGACATACCTTGCACTTGAATGGGATTTGCTCATAGCCCAGTTGTTGTATATGTGTCCATTGGTTGACCTTAATCTTGATCGCTTCTGGAAGTCCTTTTCCTAGATCCACTTCCACGCATATTCTGGCACATGCATGCATATTGTCCTTGGGTTCACATCTATCTATATATTTTCCTACTACCTTTCCTATGGCCTTTACTGACTCATCTCCCCAACAGTGTAGAGGGAGATGGGGCAACCTGACCCATATTGGCACTGCACTTGGCACATCCATTTCAGGATCGAAGTCTGGCGTCCATCGGTTTAGGTATAGTCCTCTAGTATCCATAAAATATGGGCCATTTCTAAAGATCATATCTTTGTCTTCCTTGTAGAATTTCTCACCGTAGATCAATAGATTATGCAATAGACTAAAGAAAAATACAAGATCTACTTCTACAACAAACTTTGTGGAAGCTTAATCGGATTGAGAAACATCAATGAGAACACATATAACTGAGAATGAGAAATCAATCACATATAACACATAAGAAATAACCCGGGGAAAACCTCAGCCTAAAACCCCAATCTCTGTATTATCATACAAGTGGAAATATGTTCAATTTACAAAAAGAATCAGCTCTCAAGCTATCCTACTCTCTCTGCAATCAAACAATGTTGCTCATAGATAGCCAAAGGCTTATCCAAACCTTCTCCTCTACCCTCCAAGCCTCCTATTTCCTTGCGCAGTTTTCCTTGGGGTCTAGTGCTGCCACCTGTGTGAATTGGCCTCTTCACACACTCACAAACCTTTGATCTAACTGCGCAATCTTGAAGGAGATAATTCCTTCTGCATGGATGAGTTTCCTAGATAGGAAAAATCCTCCAACTGATAGTACAATGTCCCTTCCTCTGATCTCAACTGGGTCTCTGCCTGAACTGACATGCATGAGTTATTTATGAGAGAATATCCAGTTATCTGAAGTGCAACAGTTACATGCATGCATGCATTAACTAACTGAACTCACAATTAATTCAACAAACTGTTTGAATTAATCTAATTGGACTTGACTCAGTTAACTGAGCCAACTAAATAACAACTCATTCTTATCTCTTTAACTGATGGATAAATTCCTCAATTAATGGAGAAATTGTTGCATGTCCCCACATAGACTTCATGTTTGATTTTCTACAACTAATTAACTCATGGTGAATTAATTAATTATTTTACAAACAGCTGCTAAGATCAAATTCGAATTTTACTTCCCTATTTTAGTTTAGGGACTAGGTATCACATGCTATTTATAGCAATGTTATTTTTAGCACTTCCATTTTTCGTTCCTTGTTGCTATGTCCAACACTAGTACCCAAATTTCTATTTATAGCAATGCTATTTTTAGCATTTCTTGTTGCCATTTTCAACACTCCCTCTCAACAAGAAAGGCATTCAACTTGAACTCGATCCTGAACCTTTGGAATGTTATGCATGCAACACTTCTCCCAAGTGTTATTACTCCAGCAACTCTAGAAACAAAAGAACTCCTAACTGACCTTCCTGTTGGTCTAGAAATATCCTCTAATGCTAAAGCTCCATCTACCGCTGACAAGTGCTCCCTCTCTAACCTCTGAGCTCCTGCAACACTCCATGCATCTCACACCATTGCACACCTCTATGTGCCATCTTGCACTGGTGCAACACTCTTATGCCTCTCACATTGTTGTAGCCTGCTAGCTATGCACTGTCTTGGGATTCCTGCACTGTAGCTCTCTCTACCGCTCCATCTGCATCTGTCTCTGCCCACTCAACCAGTCCTGCTACTCCTTGTCGGGGCTCCCGTAGCAAGGTCTAATCAAAGAGGTTGGGTACCTCAATGATCCTGCCCCTATTCCAACCTTCTTGGGACTGTCACTCCACATCACCCCACCTTCGACCTGGAGGTATGGATGAGGTATGGATGCATGTGATCCCTCTGCCCGCTTGGCTCGAAATTTCCCCCTACTAGAGGTATTTGCATGAGTGGATACCTCCACTCGGTCTCCTCTCAGCTTCTCTAGTTGTGGTTGCTCCACAACCTCCTGAAGTTGCTTCTCCAACTGTGGCTCCTCCATAATTGCCTGGGACTTCTTTTGTTGCTGCATGTTGAGAGGTAATGTACTCTCCCTCTCAACCACCAAGTCTCCATCAGTTTCCTTGCTCCTCAAGGCTTTGCATGCATCTTGAACCTCAAGAGCATACAGGTTCTTGACTCGTGAGCCGATCTGCTTCACCTGTCTCGTGGTGATATGTCAAAGGAAAACCTTTCCCTTACTAAAGACTACATCATAGCCTTTGTCTTCTAGCATTACGAACGACACCAAATTTTTCCTTAGTCCTGGTACATACTTGACATCGGTCAAGGTAATGCGAGCTCCATGCTCCCTCTAAAAAACAATCGTGCCTACACCTGAGACACTATACTTTTCGGCATTACCCATCGCTATGAGTATCTGGAGATCTTTCTCCTCCAAGGTAATAAACAAGCTCTTGTCACCAGTCATGTGGAAAGAAGCTCCACTGTCAAGAAACCAACCACATCCCACCATGGATGAAACCATGCATGCGAAGAGGTTGAAATCCAACTCAAACTGTGAGGCCAGTGTCTCACCTTCAGATCCTTCCTTGGATCCCATCTTGGATTTCTTCAATGGACAATTTGTAGCAAAATGGCCCACCTCATGACAATGAAAGCATTGCACTTTTGATTTGTCAACTTCTTCCCACCATGGCAAGAACTCGATTTGGGATGAGAATCCTTCTCCTTCCCTTTCTTCGCCTTACTCGCTAAGGCACAATTTTCTTCATCCTCCTTGGATGAAGAACCATCTCTGGTGCTTCTTCTCATCTCCTCCTACATCAGATTCGACCAAAGTCGTTCCCAATATGGCAGTTTTTCTCTTCCATTTACCAAGTCTTGGTAGCTATGCCAACTCTTAGGAAGACCGAGGAGCGCAACACTCACCATGTCATCATCGGCTGTCGTGATCCCTGCACTTCCCAGCTCATCCCTGTAGGTGGTGAGCTTGTTCAAATATGTAGAGATCGTGTCCCCCTTTTCACACTTGATTTTCCGAAGCTTGTCTTTCAGTGCCATCTTCCTCTAATCTTTGTTGTTCTGATATAGATCTTTCAATGTTTTCCACATCGAAAACAGTGTCTCCTTCCCATGGAGACTCGAGACTATGTGGTCTCGAACTTCCTCCAGAACGATTATCCTTGCTTTAGCCACACATTTCTTCCATTCCGCCAATTCAGTAGCATCAGTCAACTTGGGGACTTCTTGATCAATGAAGTCCTTTAGACCATTATCCTCTAATATTGCTTCCATGCGATCCTTCCAGGCTATATAATTCGAGCTGCCATCAAGGGCATACTCGAGTCTTAAATCGTTGAATGCCATTGGTAAAATTGAGATGTGATAAGAACTCGATTTCTATATTCAGGAACCACAAACTTTGAACTTCTCCCTTCTTGTATATGTTCTTCGCCTTGATCACCTTTGCTCTGATACCATGTAGAATTTCTCACTGTAGATCAACAGATTATGCAATAGACTAAAGCAAAATACAAGATCTACTTCTACAACAAACTTTGTGGAAGCTTAATCGAATTGAGCAAGATCAATGAGAACACATATAACTAAGCATGAGAAATCAATCACACATAACAAAGAAGAAATAACCCGGGGAAAACCTCGGCCTAAAACCCCAATCTTTGTATTATCATACAAGTGGAAATTTGTTCAAGTTACAAAAAGAATCAGCTCTCAAGCTATCCTGCTCTCTACAATAAAATAATGCTGCTTATAGACAGTCAAAGACTTATCCAAACCTTCTCTGCCCTCCAAGCCTCCTATTTCCTTACACATTTTTCCTTGGGGTCTAGTGCTACCACCTGTGTGAATTGGCCTCTTCACACACTCACAAACGTCTGATCTAACTACGCAATCCTGAAGGAGATAATTCCTTCTGCATCAATGAGTTTCCTATATAGGAAAAATCCTCCAACTGATAGTACACTGTCCCTTCCTTTGATCTCAACTAGGTCTCTAACTGAACTGACATGCATGAGTTGTTTATGAGAGAATATTCAGTTATCTGAAGTGCAGCAGTTACATGCATGCATGCATTAACTAACTGAACTCACAATTATTTCAACAAATTGTTTGAATCAATCTAACTGGACTTGACTCAGTTAACTGAGCCAACTAATTACAAATCAATATTACAACTCATCCTTATCTCTTTAACTGATGGATAAATTCCTCAATTAATGGAGAAACTATTGCATGTCCCCACATAGACTTCATGTTTGATTTTCTACAACTAATTAACTCATTGTGAATTAATTAATTATTTTACAAACAGCTGCTAAGATCAAATTCGAATTTCACTTCACTATTTTAGTTAAGGGACTAACTAAAATAGGAAGGTATCCCGAAATTCTATTTATACCAATTCTATTTTTAGCACTTCCATTTTTCATTCCTTGTTGCTATGTCCAACACTAGTAGCCGAACTGCTATTTATAGCAATGTTATTTTTAACATTTCTATTTTTAGCATTTCTTGTTGCCATTTTCAACATTCCTTTGATTCAAAATGAAAGGTGTAGTATCCCCTTCCACAGAATCTTATTGCGATTTTCCCATTGATGGTTGAGCTCCAATTTCTTTGGACCAATTTGGGGGACAATCATAGCCTAGTGAATTGTCCAACTAGACCACGTTTAGTGAGAGACAACGCTACTATGCAAGGAACAGCAAGAGGAAGGGATATTTATGGAATATCATCGAGCTTTTTAACAAACCTGTTTACTGTTGGCCTGATTCTTGGAGGTCCTGTAGATATTATAAGTGAGGCAAACACTTCAGTTGTTTCTTCATTTCCTTGGAGTCAATCTGTTAGTGGATCGCCCTCCTCTAGGGGATCCATTGGCTCTAAGATCTCAGTAGCAGGGGGTTGCTAAGTGGCGACTACGTGCAAAAAGGGAACCCGCTAGGTCAAGAAGCAGGCTCGCGCACGCATCCCATCCAAAAAAAATACCTACAGTCGGGGTTTACAATATGCTTTAAGAAAAGGATGAAGTTGTCATATTCAAAATGAACTTCATAAATTACAATATAACTAATGGAATTGAATTGATTTGTTATTTGTTATTTTTATTACTTTTGTAATTGATTCGATGTTGTGTTTTATTATTATTATTATTATTATTATTATTATTATTATTTGATCTAATGCTTCATTTCACAGACACTACAACATCTCTTGAGTTGACATTTAAATGTTTACACTCATTCATGGGCATTACATATACCCCATATTGGGTTGTAGAGCACTTCTCAACACAACAATTTAATATCCAATCAAGTTACCCACTTTATTTATTTATTTATTTATTTATTTATTTATTCTAGGGGGATTTCACAAAACAATAATTGGCATACAATATAATCAATTATTTATTTATACAACACAAGGTTCTATTAATTTAATGTGGACTCTCTCTCTCTCTCTCTCTCTCTCTCTCTCTCTCTCTCTCTCTATATATATATATATATATATATATATATAGAGAGAGAGAGAGAGAGAGAGAGTTACGAATCTATTCCAAGTATATTTATATAGATCACAGATTAAGGAGCAAAATGTGGGAATATATTAACTAATTATATTATTGGTTGATTTATAATTGAAATGGTATTTTTGATTTACGTCCTTCCCTCATTTCAATTCTTATGAATGAAATTAACGTAGAAATAAGTGGAAGAATACTTTAAACTCTTATCACAAGAAGTGCCTTAAAATGCACCCATTCACCTTTAATCTGGGCAATTAATATTTATATTGATGATATAAAGACTTTAAAATATGAAATATGTGTATTTCTATTAAATATTTTATATAAATTTAATTTAATATAATTGAGAATTACAATCTATAAAAAATTACAGTTTTAATCTTTCGAAATATTATCATTTTTATATTTACATTCTATAAATTAACAAGTGTTGCATGCAACCTAGTGCATGCCTAATAAGTTTGAATATAAATGCACTTCTCAACAACATATTACCTTGCTTTGTTCATACATAATTCATTTAAATTTTAAGGATATTATATCAATCCACGCACTATCACAATTGTAAAAACATGCATAATGGGAATTCAAAAGAAAATTATTAGTGAGAGTAATGTTGTTGTTGTTCTGTGTTTTTTTTGTTTATTTTTTTAAACAATAATGAGAATATTTGTATTAATTGCAAAATTTGTGCCTGGATCACAATTTTACATTGGTAGCTACATAATGATTTTCTTCCATCGTCAGTATCATCTATAGACTCTTGAACCAAAATTATCCTCCAAAGAGGAATACAATAGATACGAAGCATATACGAGTCTTTGGAGGTGAACACCTTCCTCAAAATTAAACAAAATGTCCAGTACATATAGCCTACTTCAAAATATAATCCTTGATTACAACATGTATCCCCAGATCCACTAGACCATTAAGGTCTAGACACTTAACATTAGAGCTACTAGAATTGATTGAATATTTTATATTTAAGACCAAACTATTGACCATAGATCTCAATTTAGTCTCTCAGAGTAGGAGAATATGTGGTTTTCCTTTTTAAATTAATTATTTAGCCTTTGACATTATTTTATTATTTTCTATTAGATTTTATCTACCTCCTTTCCTTGTATTATGTCTCCTATGATGTGTTTATCCAGAATACCTTGCCTTCCCAAATCTTTGTTCTGTTCAACCTGTTTGATTTAAACCTCTCTATTTGTTTTTCTTCCCACCTTCCAATGAATGTGATGAATTAACAACAATAATGTTGTAGAAATTAGTAAGAACAATAAATATTTTCTAGGAACTATATCTTCCCTAGAACTCATCGATATGATAATTTATATACATCATCAAAGCATTCACATAGAAAGTGTTCTAAGCACAAGAGACCCCACAAGAACAACCCTGTACTTTATCTAGATGCTTAAAGCTACCATGGTTACACTTAATGTTGTTGTTGAGTAATTTAATTGACTGTTAAATTACTTGCATTTATATGTCAATACGGGTACGTGAGCTTGCGAAGTACACTGCACCGTATGTGCTAGGAGATTAGATTTCAATATTTATGCATAACTAAAATGAATTGGAAACTTCAAAAGGAGATTAGATTCTTTAATATAAACTACGAAAGTACTAAGTTCTTTGAAAGGTAATTAATGTTAAACTAAAAATAAATAAATAAATTATTGATCTAAGAAAACATGAGATTTACCCTATGAAAGCATGGGTATTTTGTTCTAAAACTTACAAACTTTAATCGTGGAGCCATGAACATTTTAATCTAAGAAAGTATAAGCGTTTAATATATGGAAAGCATGAGTTTTTATTCTATGATAAGCATAAACAATTAATCTATGTAAAACAAACCATGCATGAGAATATGAAAGAAATTCAAAACATCTATACTATAATCACAGATCTCTACGGGGGCCTCATGAGGACTGCGAGGTATTGAAAAATCAGATCAAGAGAAAATATTTAAATCACCAATTTCATTCAGAGCTGCACCATATTAAAAAAATTACATTCAGTGGCAAAAAAAAAGAGTTCTTCTCCTTCAATCAGCAACAACAATTACAAATTAAGATCATCCTTGACTTCTCTCCCTCCTCTCATCAAAATGATTAAAGTGTATAGATCTCTGAAGTAACAATAGACTTAGAGTTGTATTTCTACAATTCTAGTCATGGTATCTTTATAGATAAGTTTGAAAATCAAATCAAATCAAATCTCATGGATTTTTGGATCAAATATCAGCTCATATCTTATCAAACTTATCTCTATTCCACAAATTTTCTAAAGAACAACCTGTTCTGGCCTCTTTGTTGGTTGTGCATTGAATGGAGAATTGGAAAATTGTTTATCCATGTAATCTCCAAAATAAGGCTCCAAAGAACCTCAAAAATATTTCAAATGGTAATGAATTTTAGAAAACTACTAATTGAGAACCGAATTGGGTCCGTGCTGAAAAAAACCCATGTTTTCATCTTCTAAAATTCATTTTCATTTACTGAGAAAACGCATTTTGAGTTGAATGATAAAAAAATGTTACGCTTTTCCTTTGATCTTTTGCTGGAGGTTCACATGTGCGAGGTGGGTGGAGTTTGACCAATACAAATCCGTATTGGAGCTTCTAGAAACCAAGTCGAAGTGTTAGATTTTCTTCTAGAGTTGTGCTACTATCTCAACCATGGAGATAGCTACGAAAACTTGACTAAACTGTAGAAACTTGAATTGTTAAACTATCATTAGTAAAACCATACATAATTCTCCTTAATCTACTAAAAATAAAGGAAATGATGTTAATTAACCATTTAGACATATAGAGACACATCATGAATAATTATGATAAAAATGGTGGCAAGTGGGTGAAATGGTGCAATGGATGGTTGGAAGTAATGGCTTAATGAATGACAAAGACAAGTGAGAAAGATGACAAATCAGTGACCCAACATCTCCCCCACACTGAGATCTTTGCATGTCCTCATGCAAATAACAAAACTTGATCAACATATTTGTTTCATAATGTATCTTTTGGGAATGACTTAGCTTTCTTACACCATTTCTTAGCAAACTTGAATAGTTGTGTAGTATGCTTTGTCGCATAAATTTGTTGCATATTCTGCCACTAACCAAGGAATTGACTGAGCTATTAGAGTGACAAGAGCGATTCTTTGTTGCGCCAAATGGTGGATATCATTTCTCAACATTTTTTCTACATTCTCCATATTCTAGTTTTGTTAGGCCACTACTCAAAGTTCATCAACCTATGATTTTAATTCAGAATTTGGAGGCTACTAGAAAATGTCAAATTGTGCAACTTAACACATTTTAACTTTTTCAATTAAGAAACATACAAAAACAATAGAATTATGGACATCTAACTTAGAAGTCTGGTTCTTGTAACATTGCTGCTCATGTAACACTTTTATGCACAAAAGACAATATTATTAATATGAATGGATGGATGGAGTGGCTTTATGAAGTTAAGAAAAAGGATCAAAACTAAGTTAACAATGTAAAATAACAAATGAATTCTTCACCCTTGTAGCCTACTCATCATTTGAAAAACGAGATATCATGAGATATAATAGGTTTTAATGGGTTATTATAGATTCAAAAAGACCATGCAACATAAGTGAGATATATTTTCAATGTCCACATATTCAACGTTTTGTTGTTTACTTCAAAGAAACAAATAAAATGTTACATTTCTTTTTTTCTTTTGACAAGATCTTTACAAAACTGGTCTTTGATGTAAGTGGCCTTGATGTTGTTGATCATCATGTCGCTAAATTTTTTTTATACTTGATATATGATGTTGGACTTAATGCTAAAGTGTATAAATGTGTCTCTTGACAAAAACCTCAAACCATTCCAATGCTTCATTCTCAAAGGTAAATGCAATCCGTAGTGCAACTAAATTATAGTACCCATGAAATGATTCAATAGCCCTCATTTGAAAATTAGAAGATAATTAATGAAGTGCATCATTCAATTACCCATTCAACTTCTAATTATGGCATACCTCCAGTCTTCAAAGTAATCAAAGCTTGGTCCTCAAGACTTGTTGCTAGATTGCCTTCAATTGCTAGAAAAAGTATCTTAATGTCAGCATCTCTTCTAACTTTTGATGTGACAACTTGCCTTAATGCCTCGTGAACAAAAAATTGTATTCACATGAATAATTCCCAAGCCTCTTCTAGGCATATTTCAAAATCATAAGCATAGGTTGTATTATGGTTTCATATTCTTGATTTTACTAGCCTTATTGATTCCATAATCAACTTTTAGCGAGAAAAACTTACCAACTTGCTTCTTGAAATTGTCTTCATTTCCCAACTTTTGAATTCATCTATTGCAGCTTTGTATGCTGAGTTTATATTGTTGTCATAAATATTTCTTTTTGAACAGAGGAAAATTTAATCAAAATGAGTAGGAGAGAAATGGATGGTTGATGGTATGAGTGGTCTGCAAAATCAAAGATGTGGTGGTTAATAATGGTTGATGAAAAAGTGGTTATTCATCATATTTTCCTAAATCTTTAATAAACTAGAAACCCTTATGCAAGTTTTTACCTCAAGTTTACCTTTTGAAGAACTTGAAATGTTGAAGTAGGGGTTGTAGATGTTGGAATTAAACCATTCTACCAGCAAATAAATTCTTGAATCTTGAACGTTTGAAAATTATGAAAATGACCTATCATGTCATCCAATATTGCACAAAAACATATGCCACGAACTTATTTTAAGGCCAAATTGAGTGCTTCAAAATGGAAATGGTGTATTTTTACCTTTTTTACTGTCGAATGCCTTCAAAAACCCATTTTGATGAAGAAAAGGCATTGTTGTGCAAAAACACTAAATGTTGTCTTGATGTGAGCATAGTGGTGAAAAATGAAAATCTGCCTTAAAAACCCACTTGAAATACCCTTCAAAATTGTTCTTTTTTTGAATTTGTCCCATGTCTTACTCAATTGATCATATTCTAAGAAAATCCAGTAGCTCGGAATTTTTTATCTATGCCCCAATATCTTGCAATATTTGTGCCAAAACTGCCTTGGAACAAGCTGCTACAGCCAAAAAATAGGCTGCTGCAGAAAATGCAACTTTCCGTAGTTGTTGCAAAAAATGTCAATTTTTGCAGAAAGTTCTTTTCTCTGAGTTTTAATTAGTAATTTGGATTGTGTACTGCATGCTGAAGTAGAAACCATGAATCATAGTTCATATTGACTGAAATAGGCCCAATTTTATTGATTTGCTTGAAAAGGAAATGAATGAAGAAGAGTTGTAGTGGTGCCATCATGCTGCTATTGAATGACAAAAAGATGAACATGCTACTACAAGAAACCAATAAAATATACTGTTGCAAGTTGTTGTTGATTCCATAAAACCATATAGTCTTCATCAAAACCAAAATTCATGGTACAATTCATACCATGTGAATGAATGTGCCGAAGTCGAGCATGGAAAGAAATCATTGGATTACTGATCAATGATGAAAGTCATTAACCAATGCGAGACAACTCACCAATAATGTAAATGAGTGTCAAGGTACCTGAGTGCATCTTGATATGTACAAAGGAATGCATTGAAGTCAAGTCGCCTGCAAGATCTGACAATCACGAGACATTGTTGTATTCCCATTGTTGTCAATGAGGAGGCTTGTCATTGATGTATGCAAGTTCTAAGACAATCCAAATAATCTATGATATTGATCCCATATAAGGTGTTGAGGTCGATGGGACAAGATATGTTGGAAGGTGGGCCTTAAGGAATCCCACATCAACCAACTCCAACATACAACCAAAAGTGATTTTAAGAACCATAATAAAAGATTGAAACCGTCATAAAATTGCAGAACTTATTATGAATGTTGCTCTCCAGTTGTCTGGTTTTCAAGCAAAGATCATGTTTAATTGCGTCAGCAAGCTGGTTATAACAATAGGACTTATTTTTCTTTTTTGCTTTTATTTATTTATTTTTTATATGTTCTACTCTACTTGAAAAAGAAATCTCATTCAAGTATATGAATACTTCAAATGGAACCATCTGTGTAACCAAATGATAGATAAACTCATATGTAGGTTTAAAATATACTCTTTGATATGTACCAGTATATGAGAGACCAACTTCCTTGATTGAGATGATGTTAGAAAATACTGAAGAATTGAGTATTGGGATCTAATGATTGTCTTGAACCAAGATTCAATGTAATCTTGTCTTCCTTGGCTTCCTGTTATCATGTCATGCAAGTCTTTAGAGATGTGATCCCCATTCATAGAATTTGGTGATAGACATGCATGAAACTTTTCTCTTCTTCAATGGGCATCCATGATTCTTGGACCTTACCTGAATCTTCTTCTTTTGGTTGTTGTTCTTCAATGGCAGCTAGAGAATCATTTTGCAATACCTCAACATTGTAAGTGGATTGGGGTGTTTTATTATGGGGGATTTGAAATGGTTGTGCATGTAGTGGAGTGGGAATGGATATTTTGGGTGCTTGTGTGGGTGGTAATGAGAAAGGTTGAATTGAGGTCAATTGATGGTGAAATTGATGTTTTGGTGGAGGTGAATGGTATGGATAACATTGATTTTGGTACTGAGGATAGTGAGGAAAAGATTGAGGATCCAATGGATTTCTTCTGTAAGGCCCTTGCCAACCTTGTTGCCAAGATTGGTTTTGTGTTGGGATTGAGATGGCCAAGGTTTCCAAGGTTGGTGTTGAGGTTGGGATTGAGATTTCCAAGGTTGCCAAGGCAAGGGTGTTTGCCAATTACTTTCAGATTCTTGTGCATAATGTGAATTAAGATCTTGCATCATACTGGATTGATGAGTCTGTCATGGTCTTCTTGGAGCTACATAATAGGATTGTTCAGTGTTTGATTTTCTCCTTGGTAAACTACCTTTAACCTTGGTAATGATGGAAAATATTTAGTATTAGGTGATCATACACAGATTTTCACAAATTTTAATGTTACCAAGTGGACATTCATGCAAAGGTTGTTTCTTTCTGCATTTAGGGAAAAATATAAATGAAGCAACATTCTCAACTTTTTGCTTGTTTTGCATTTTTAGCATATCAATTTGTTCATTTAAATTAACAAAAAAGTCTAGCAAATTTTTAAGTTTAGTTTGACTTACCAATATTGAAGTCGACTTACATACTCTTTCCATAACTGGATCCTGAGGGGATCTTCCATACTTTGCTTTTCCTCTTGATATGTTCTTGCACATTTCACAAATCTCTTGAAATGACAATTGAGATACATCTCCCTTTCCCATCAGGTTAAGAAGATCAATCCATCCATCCCTTATAGCTTTTAGTAGAGGAGTTTTAATGTGTCTAATCCTAAATTATGCAATTTATATCTTTTGACATTATAAGTAAATCTTTGCACTAAATCTTCTAGGATTTCATCCTCTTTTTGGTTCATCTTAAAGACTTGATTTCTAAGGTCATGATGTATGCAATAATCTTTATATTTTTCCAAAAATACTCTTTTCATATCATCCCATGTTCTTTTAGAATTTGTTCCTAAATTCATGAACTGCCTAAGAGCTCTATCCTTCAATATTGCTAGAAACAAATTCAATTTTTAAATGTGTAATGAGTAGCCATAATATCTACAAAGTATTTCAAATTTGAAAAGAAATGTTTCTGGATATTCTGATCTCATACCTTTGAAGTTAGGAAGTACGGATGGAGGGATGTTCTTCATATGAACATTGATATCAGTTTCTTGAATGGGAAATCCAAAAGGATCTTCCTCATAGTCATCATCTCCAGTCATTTCTTCTACCTCCTTTGTCACCTCTTCTTCTACATGAAAAACTAGGAATTCATGATGTGGATATGTGGCTCTTACTGCACCACGTGATGTAGTGGGGGTGGTAGGTGATTGAAGTTTTATTTTTATTTTTATTTTTTAATGAATTTACCTCTAAGATGCACTAAAATGAAATTAATCTTATTCAACTAAATCGATGTAACTGATAATGAGATGAAATTGCAATCTAACATTTATCTACACTTCCCCAGCAACGACGCCAAAATATTAGGTAATTCAATTGACTATTAAATTACTTGCATTTATATGTCAATCCGGGTACGTGAGCTTGCAAAGTACACTACACTGTCTGTGCTAGGAGATTAGCTTTCAATATCTATGCATAACTGAAATGAATTGTAAACTTCAAAAGGAAATTAGATTATTTATTATAAACTATGAAAGTACTATGTTCTTTGAAAGGCAATTAATGTTAAACTAAAAAAAAAAAAAAAAAAAATTATTGATCTAAGAAAACATGAGATTTTACCCTATGAAAGCATAGAGATTTTATTCTAAAACTTGCAAACTTTAATCTATGGAATCTTGAACATTTTAATCTAAGAAATCATAAGCATTTAATCTATGGAAAGCGTGAGTTTTTAATATATGATAAGCATAAACAATTAATCTATGTAAAACAATGCTTGAGAATATGAAAGAAATGGAAAGCATCTATACTTTTCTCACAAATCTCCGGGGGGCCCTCCTAAGGACTGCGAAGTGTTGAAAACTTAGATCAAGGGAAGAGATTTAAATCACCAATTTCGTTCAGGGTTGCGCCATATTTTAAAAAATTACATTCAATGGGGAAAACGAGTTCTTCTCCTCCAATCAACAACAACAAATAAATATTAATATCATCCTTGACATCTCTTCCCTCTTCTCATCAAAGGGATTGAAATTTATAGATCTATGAAGCAACAACAGACTAATTTCTACAATTATGGTCATGGGATCTTTATAGATCAGTTTGAAAATTAAATCAAATCAAATTTCATGGATTTTTGGATCAAATATGAGCCCAAATCTGATCAAACTTATCTCTATGCCATCAATTTGCTGAAGAACAACTCGTTCTGGCCTCCTTGTTGACTATGCATTGAATGACGAATTGGAAAACTATTTATCCACGTAATATGCAAAATAAGGCTCCAAAGAACCTAAAAAATATCTCAAATGGTAATGAATTTGAGAAAAATGCCCAATAAGAACCTAATTGGGCCTGTGCTGAAAAAAAAAACCCATGTTTTCGTTTTCTAAAATTTGCTTTCATTTGCTGAGAAAACGCGTTTGAATTTGACTGTTCAAAAATGCTTTGTTTTTTCCTTTGATCTTTTGCTGGAGGTCCACACGTGCGGGATGGGTGGAGTTTGACCAATACAAATCCATATTGGAGCTTCTAAAAACCAAATCCAAATGTCGGATTTCCTTATAGAGTGGTGCTACTACCTCAACCATCAAGGTAGCTACGGGAACTTGACTAAACTACAGAAACTTGAATTTCCAAACTACCATTAGTAAAACCATACATAATTCTCCTTACTCTACTAAAAATAAAGGAAAACGATGTTAATTAACCACTTAGACATATAGAGACATGTCATGAAGAATTATGGTAAAAATGGTAGCAAGTGGGTGAAATGGTGCAATGGATGGTTGGAAGTAATGGCTTAATGAATGACAAAGACAAGTGAGAATAATGACAAACTAATGACCCAACAGATGGTGGTGGAAATAACTCATTGGTTTTTTGTAGTGCTTGTGAATGGACGAGGAGCAGAATTCAACCATATTTTATTGTTGAAGCAACGATTGTAATGTACCTCATTAAAACATTAACATACTAATTTTATTTTATTTTTTATATATCAAGTAAAACAAACATAATTTATTTCTTCTATAACTTTTGTTTTATAGTTATCGATCTTTTCCCAATGCAACTTCAATCATTCTCAATGATTCATCATGATAAGAAATTAAATCTTATCTATACTTGTATTTCAACCTCAATCACCTTTGTTTACTCTAATGACCATTGTTACAAATAATGTGTATGGATATCATTGTGTATAAGTTTTATTACCACCAAGCTCTTTTATTCATCACTAGACCTTTATAATTAACATTATATATATATCAACCATTTGCATTGGTCTAACTCATATACTACAAAGGACTTCAATAATGTTCGGAAACTTGGTAAATTAACATAACTCCACGTGTTAACTCATTTTTCTGCCACAAGGGATTGATTCAATGCTATCATCGATGACCCATAATGTTTCTTGCATAATGGACAGTGATTATTGTTTTATGGTTTTAACAATTTCCATAGACTAGTGCCTCCATCAACTTGTGAATTAATTTTCCTAGTTGTATTTAGACAATGCTTTATCTCATTCGGCTCATAGTGTATGTTATTATTCTTTGATGGTTTCCATTTACTTGATATGGTTACATTTCTCTGCAGTTAAACAAGTTTTTCTCTTGACTAATGTTCACCTTCATTTAAAAGGTAATTCCAATTATGCACAGATATCTTTAAAGTCATCCACTCTACCAACATTTTCTTCCTTTCTACGATTTATTTAACTTCTATAATTGTATTTAACTTCTATAAGTGTTTTGTTGGCAGGATATATCCATTTAACTAGATTTTTTTGGGTTTTGACCACTTCCTTGGCCTCAATTTCTTTACTAGAGTTTCTCTGGCTTTAGCGTATGTCAATTTCTCAAGTTACCTCTAAAGCTACTCTATTCCAAGTAAAAGTATAGGTTTTACTCTTGACCCTGTTAATATATCTTTTCAGTGTATTTTGATAGTTTATATATTTCAGAAGCGGAAGCATTTCTTCATCTGAGCTCTTATTTCCTTCCATCTTCCCTCTTGATTTGGCAGCGGTTTCAATTCATTACCATTCTTCTGTGAGATGTTTCCTTTTATTCTTTTGTAGTGGTGCTTGTAAGATCATTTAAGGGTTTTATGTTCATATTCTTCTCTGTCGTTATTCTTCGGGCTATCATCTATGTTAATTTGTTCTTCTTAACTCCAAGTTTAACATTATTTGTACCTTTATATATGATGGAAGCTCTAAAGATTCACATATTTGAGTCAACATTTCAGAACCTCCATCAGGGTCCATCTTCAAGGCATCGTTTGTTTCTGCAATGAGGGTTTTTATATAACCCCAGTTCCTCCATGACCTCAAGCTGTTAATTTACTCTGTTCTAGGGCAATAATTTCTAGGGTTTTTAATTGTAAACCCTAACCCTTAATATGATTCTGGTTATTCTTTCTCTTCAAAATGAACTTTGACATGAATAAAGATATTTTCAAACTCTTGCAAAAGCATATAGTTAGCCATGAATTCTATTTTTATTTTTCTTTGGTTTACTTAGAAATTAGTTAAATGTGTGAGCTAGGATTTTAATGCCCACAAAAGCAGGTGTACATAATTCTTTTATGTAGCATTGTTCGATTTCATTCTCTTAATTACTAAATAGAGTTTTTCTTATAGGATTTACAAATTCTTTTGGTTATTTAGTTCTTATTATGCACAAGTGTTAATTTTGTGATATAACGTTACAAATTCCTTCTTGTATAATTCTATTAATTCCACTCTCTTGCAATACAAGCGTAAGGTTAGGAAAATCTATATCGTAGGCTACGATCAAGTAAAGCTCTTAAAAATCCCTTCATTTTCTCTTTCATTACAATTCCTCTGTAACATTTTCAATGTTTTCCTATACAAATATATTAATTCTAATATAGTAATTGTTTCTACAATTGTTCGCATGTAATTATAGTTTTATGAAAAATTTTGGAGTTTTATTTTGTTGAAGAGAACTTCAGGTCTTCTTCTCATTTATGGATATTTCAATTGTCATTTACCAAGTCGTGTGGGCTAAACCCTTGGTCTCCTTCTCTGCTTGAACGTGAATGCTATGTTTGAGACAAATTCCAGGGTTTTCAGTCCTGATTGTCTATAATTAAACATGGTTTCTTTTTCATAAATTGTCCTTCCTGTCAAAAAGTTTATTTCTTTCAAGGTTTAAAGTTGTGATGTAATGAGGTTATGGGACAACCATGTCCCTTGTTTTTCAATAGACACACACACACCCATATTTCCTGTTGGTTGTTCTTTTATGGTCATTGAGGACGCCTACTGTATTTTTCACAATGACTATTACGTCAATGAACTATAATCTATCATGAAATGAATATATAAAGTTATTTTCAAGAAATTATTTTTCTTTTATATTGTAATTTCATTTGTGAAAGACTCATCTCATTTATGTCTAAAATAATGTTTTCTTTTTATGTATTTTACCTCCTATGCTTAATTTGGATAATTTAGATAATTATAAAAGAATACCCTATAACTTTTTATAGTATTCAAGTTTAATTTCTATACATTATGTCTATTACAGGTCCTTCATGACCTTTAGTTATTTTATAAACACCATAATGTGTGTGTGTGTGTGTATTTATAAACTCATTTGCCTAGTTGTAATTAGACAATGCTCTGTCTCATTCGACTCTAGTGGATGTTATTATTCTTTGAAGGTTTTAGTTTACTTGATATGGTTACATTCCTCTGCAACTAACCAAGTTTTTTTTCTTGACTATTGTTTGCGTTCATTTAGAAGGTAACTCCAACTATGCATAAAGAACTTTAAAGTCATCTACTCTACCAATGTTTTCTTCCTTTCTACGAGTTATTTAACTTACATAAGTGTTTTGTTTAAAGGAAATATCTGTTTAACTAGATTGTTTAGGGTTTTGACTGCTTCCTTGACCTCAATCTCTTTACTGGATTTTCTCTAGATTTAACACATGTCAACTTCCCAAGTTACTTCTAAAGCTACTTTATTCCAAGTAAAAGTATAGTGTTGGGTCCCTATAATACTAGTGATTACCCCATTACTATTGTAGTTGTACCCCTTATTAATATTGTTGTGCCCCTATTGTCCCCATATTGTTATTACTGTGCCCCATAGAATCCCTCTATTGTTATTTTTGTGGCTTTATATTATTATTGTTAGGTCGGCTGGGTTGTATTGTGACTCCTTAGACTCCTATATATAGAAAGGAGGTTTTGTCATTTGAATCATCCAAGAATTGTTCATTTCTGTAATGTAAAGGAGGTTGTCCCCTCGAAGAGGCTGAATTCTAAAGTGTTCAACTATCTTTTCTATCTTTTTGTGAGCTGGTTTCATAACATCCATTGATCTTTGTCAACTAAAAGATCTTTAATTTTGAGCTTCTTGAGTTCAGAAATTTGTCCATTGAACTTCTTAATCTCAATCTGTGAATTGCTCACCATGCCTTTAACCACAAGAATCGATACAATAGATCTCCCACTATAACAATGTTTTTCACAGGCCTTAGTCAAAACCCTTAGCTACAAAGGTGTCCCCTTGAAGCCAAACTACTTTGATACCAAATGTTGGTTTTAACCATGTACAATAGTTACAACTAACAAAATCTTAATAAAAATAGAAAAGATGTAATGGCACATACACATTTTACACGAATATTTTATTTTGGAAACCCAAATTGGGAAAATTAGAAGGATTTGTTAGCATATTATGTCTTTACAATATTACAGTAGAACATAAACACCCAATCCATTAATCCTATATTAAATATGGGACATGTACACCATCAAAATCCTTTATTACTTATTCATCTACCGTGGAATACCCATTGACCTCAATATATTCTTCTCATAGGCACACGAAGAAGAAGCCTTTAAGAGATAACCTACACGGATAAAAGAGTTGTATCAAACACGCTTTACTTTGATAGTGGACCTCATTCAAAACCTAATCCACTTGCATAGCTTAATCCCATCCCTTTATTGTGATGGTTGCAACCAAATGCAATATGGGGAATTGATTGAGAAGAAAAGGTAAAGGTGTCGTATTAAAGGATTCCCCTGGTGTAGTCAAGGTCAACATAATAATACCCGTATACACATTTTGAAGCACTATCTATAACACAAAGGGATTTTGCAAGGGACCTTTCCATAAGTTGGAATAATTTGTAAAAGAGATCAATGCACCCCCATTTATTGAATATTTTGAGAATGCGTCGAACTCTCATACAATGATTAATAATGTGTTGAACCCTTAGATCCTTGAGGCTAGAGTTTCTGAAATTGGTTTTCTGAGTAACATTTTTTTTATTGTTGATGGTTAGTGACCTTAAGACCCTAGGTCATAGGGTTTAGCCTACTAGAGTGGTCCCGATGGTCTCATCCCATGATGTGATGATTTCGAATGAGTTTGCGGTGAATCAATGTTTTCGTACCCAAAATGATAGTGGGGCTCAGACACACTAGGACATCTCTCAAAAACCCTTGGTACCTGTGGTAAAGACTTTATTTCCTGACCAGAATGTTAGTGTGGGTTAGCTAGCATAAGTTGAATTTTGATTTTTAGAGTGAGAGGAAAAGGGATTGTCCCGATCTATATGAGGGGGAGGCAAAAAACAAGTGCATCCATAAAGCTTGCAAGGCCCTCTCTACCATTAAGGAGTTAATCCTAGGGTTGGATGTTAACATCGACAGGGTTGTCCCTATTTTTATATTCCCTTGTGGGTAAATTTAGCTACAACTCTTTGACCATGAGCAAATTTTAACCTGGGTGAAAGAGAATTGGAAACCCTTGGTGGGCTACACCCTGATTGTGAGCATCCTAGGAAATAAATGGATACATTTCCACTTCCTAAATTAATTTGACTTGGACCTGATTCTCAACAAACCCCAGGTCTTAGGCAGAAGTACTTTGTGGCTCCAACAATGGCATTCAACTTTCTATATGATAACAAAGAAACAAAACTATTGAAATATGTGGGTCATGCTGTTGGGTTTCCCCATATAGCTCTTTTCAAAAGAGGTTCTTATAAATATTGCAAAATCCCTTGGAAGGTTTGTCTTTCTCAAGGAGGCTTCCTTGATAGTCGTTGACAAGAAAATGGCCTGGGTTCTGGTTGAGATGGATGTATTAGGTGGAGTTTCATAGGTTCTTAAAATTTTGTGGGGTGAAAAATTCTTCCTTCAACCTATTGATTTTTGGAAAACCCCCTTCAGATGTTTGCATTGTAGAAAAGTGGGGCATCTGGCCCGCACCTGTGCGACTCCTCCTCGTTAAGGACTTTGATCACAAAAACCCTACCAGGAAATGTATTAGTCAAGAGACTGTAATTTTGGGGGACCTCATATAGCTTTGTTAGAGGTTCAGAAGCCCTCCTCTCCTAACCAAGCTATCTTAAGGGTTTGGTAGTCCCAGTTTCATCAATGGCTTTGATAGCAAATGATAACAATATCACAAGGTTTCAGAAGTCATTTTTATTGTTAGTACTGGGGAAAAGGCCCTAGATGGCAGAACAAAGACTCTGAAGGAAGACATTAATCAATTTTTTTTATTCTATGCATCTATCTTGAGATCCTATCATAAAGGAGACCGAAAAAAGCTTGGAGGTTGATAAAACTAGCCTAGAGTCCCTTACCTCAACGCAATTGGTATATCCTTTCTCTAGTAGTGAGGAAATTGCTTGTAAATCTCTCTCTTCCATCTCTATCATTCAATATATATCATATGAATATTCCTTTTTTATAGATAAAATTGAAAAAAACGGCCCATGTACTTCAACTTTAAAATCTAATGAAACTATACACCTTTATAGCATTCCAAATTCTGTTTTAATGGTAGACCCTGTTGTAAGATATCCTCTAAATGAAATATTAGTAAAATTATTGGGCCCTGTCAAAGCCCAATCCTAAGGATGAATGATTGACCAATGAATGCTCTCTTCAAGACAAGCCTCTACTTTCCCTCTTCTAATAAGTTTATTTCAAATTTTTGTTACATGTGCACTCCTTCCCTTTCTCCTGGGATTAACCCCTCCTTGATGCCTCCTCCCACCTTTATATCCCTGAATGACTTCTCTCCGATCCCCAATGATTCTATATTACTTTTTTTAGTTCCCTGTTATAGGGACATCCTTAACATGAATCTCGTTCATGCTTTCTCTAGGTCAAGTCTTACTGAGCCAAATTCGATGGAACATTTCTCCTCATTACAATATGTTACCATCACAAAGAAAAAGCTTAGTAAAAAATATCAAGATAGAGAAGCAAATCCTCTAGAGGCCATCGAGGGAGGACTAAGACTGTCTCCAATTTTTGGCAAGGAAAATGTTACAAGGGCCCTTAGAGCACATAAGTCCTCAAAGGTATTTTCAAAATGATTATCATGCCCCTCAACATAAGGGGGGTTGGGGGTGCCTCCAAATACAATTCCCACAAGAGATTGATAGAAATTCACAGAGTCTCCATTATCTTCCTTCAAGAAAATATGGTTTTGGGGGAGAAGGTTAGGGTGACCTTTCTTCATTTGTGTCTGGGTTGATTCTCTTGTTTTATGGATTCTACTGGGTTTTTGTGAGGCCTCCTTTCCCTCCGGGACCCAAAATCTGCATATTTTCAATCCTACTCCTCCTTTGTTGGTATTACCTTATTAGGGTTTGTAAGAGGTTTTCCCCTCCTAATCAAGTTGGCTAACTATTGTGGGCTGTATGGAGAGAGACATGAATCTCAAGATAAAGTCCAATCCAATGGGCTTCTTATGTACCAATCCCTCCTTCTAGTAGGAGACTTAGATTTCACCATCTCACCATGAGAATCTTAGGGGTCTTGTGACTGCTCGGATCCTTTTTCTTCTTATTTTACTGAGATGCCGGAGAATCACAATCTCCATGATATTAATTCTTTTCCTTTATATCCTACTTGGAAGAATGGCAGCACTGTCGAGGGTGGTATTGTCAAGCGACTTGATATATTTTTGATGATTGGTCAACTATTGGATAAGGTGGGGAGATTCAAATCTTGGATAAGTCAAGATAAAATATCAGATCATCTTCCAATTTTACTTGAATTGGATTTTGAAGACCACAAAAATAAATATACCTTTAAATTTAATCACTCATGGTTGGAAGTGGACTCTTTCTGACCTCTAATATTGAGTTCCTGGCGAAAAACTATATTTTAAATTGTTCCTTTGCTATGGCCTCCCTTGTTAGAAATATTTCAAAGCTCAAGAAGGTAGTTGTGGTTTGGGAAAATAAAAGGAAAGTTGAGAAAAAGGAATAACTTGCGCTGGAAAATGAATATGATTACATTTAATAGGTTTTTACTAGCTCCATTTTTTAGTGACTTCAACCCATAGGATGAGTTCCTTGGAAGCTACTGTTGAAAATATAGGGCATCCTCTATACAAATAATCACTTATGATTTTGATTAGCTTATTAAATTTCTTGTGATCCTTTTTAATCATAAACCAATTACATAAAGGAGATAAACAGTAAAAAAAATGCCATAGGGTGATAAAAATATAGCCACAAATTAACACAAGAGTTTATCTTGGAAAAACCCAACAATTCTTTCCTTATAGAATCAATTCAACAAGAGAGACATAAAAGTCAAGATGAAAGACAACTGATCAACATGAATGACAAGCTCAACTTCTCATTAGGAAACCAAGTCATCCCTCACAAAACTATCCACAAAGTGTCCCTAAATAACTCAAACAAGATTTGAAATAGGTATTCTCTAAAGGGTTGAAATTTTACCTCTACCTTAGCCACAAAAGTTCGGTATTGAACACAAATGAACTACAAGAAAGTTTAGACTATGTCTCAAAATGATACCACAAAAACTCGCATGGATCTCGACCTCCTGTACGTGCTTGAGCGAGGGTAGAAATAACACTTCTTATACTTATGTTTTTAGCCTCCTTGACTCCTTATATTCCTTCGTATATTACAGAGATATATTACTTGTTATGTGTGATGCGAATTTCCCTAAAAGGGAGGACGAATGTCTCCTCTATATAGTCATCATGAGGTCGAATGGGTGCCATAAGGGGTATAACCGACTTGAGAATTTAGAGGAGCCTACTTGGTTTCTTATGGAGGGAAAAATAAAAATTCAAAATTCTTCTTTTGCAAAGGTCATGAAGTGCATGCCTTTCATATTTTCTTTTGATAAAATAATGCGCATGAAGAACAAGATACATAGAAACATATATTGTTACAAATGAATTAATGAAGAAAAATGATAATATGAAGACCGACCATAACTTCAAATTCAACGCTCCCTCTTAGCTAGGGAGTTAATCACAATGACTATCAAGATGTTCTCAAGTTGACAATTCTATAAGGAAGGATCAATAAGATAAGAATCATCATCAATATCATCATCACCAGCATCAACATAATCATGGTTCACCATCAAATAACTATAGACATAGTCTAGGTGAAACACTAAAGGCCTCATCAATGATAAATAAGCCCACTTTAGAAAGAGTTCCAAGCATGATGTTTGGTGGCTCCTATTCACTCTAGAAAGAGACATGAGTGGCCTTTAGGACTATTCTCCAACCAAGGTCTAACCAACACAAGGAGAATATCCTCTCTCGGACCATTCTTCAAACCAAGGTCTAAGTGACATAAGGAGAATGTGTTCTACCATACCATTCTCCAACCAAGGTCAAAGTGACACGGGAAGAATATTAGTCTTCCGGACCATTCTTCCTAATTTAGGTCAATGTACTTGACACACGATAACTTCCATAATTCAGGTCAAATTACTTGACACGGGAATAATGTCAATCCATGATGTTCTCTAATCTGTCAAACCATTCTCTAACCAAGGTCATAATCACAGGGAGAACTTCTCCAATGAAGGTAATAATGGCACAGGGAGAATATTGAACCATGACACAAGGAGAATAATGACACAGGGAGAATATCTGATAATGGTTTTTTATCAGATCTCCCTCTCAATAAGAGAGGGATTCTCCATAAGCCCAAGCTTATCCCGGAAGTACAAAACCTTTCCTCTAGAAAGAGGCTTTGTAAGAATATCAACAATATGCTCATCAATGAAGATGTACAGGAGTTTGACAACTCCCATCAACACCATATCTTGAATGAAGTGGTACATGATCCCAATGTGCTTCGACCTGTCATCATGGTTATCACCAACACAGATAATCATGCAAGTAACCTTTGAAGTCACACTGCTTCTAAACTTGCTAATCCAATTGAAATATACTCAGCCTCTTCCATATTGAATGCGATAGATGAATACTTCATTCTCATCCAGGTAATTATAATGGAGCCCAAACTAAAGCAACATATTGATGAATTCTTTTTGTCTTCAACACTATGCCCAAATTAAATCTGCAACTATACTTTTCAAATCATCAATGACCACTTGTACCATGTTGGTAGTCCAACATACGTTGAGCAACATATCTTGGCTCAACCATAAATTGTTCTTCTCCCTTTACTGTATCACAAATGCTTTATGGTCACCTAAACTGGATGCTCCCTATTACACTAAGGCAAATCCTTATGTGGTAATTCAAGCTACTCCCTCTGCCACTGTTGTCTTTCAAAATATTAATTATCTAGTTGGGAAATGCCAAAGATAGTCCATCATCTCAAACTCATAGGTCAAATTTGTCTGAAGCCAAAACAAGGCTCTCTAATTGCTCCCTCTGAAACGAACCCTTCATCATCCATTAGAGAGAAATAAAATAATATTAACCAAGCCCAATGTGTCTACTTGTGATACCCTTATTTAATCATGAGACTTCTTCTCATGTACCTCAAAATCTTGAGGTGGTTTACAACTGGGGAAAATGTCATGTCATGACCCTCTCCTTCTTATTGGGAGAATATTCTATTCAATTTTTGCTTTGAATTTAACTACGCTGTCATCTGGTGCACACAAACTTCAAATTTGTTGATCTCGGGGATCCCTCTAAGCAAATATTTCTTCTAGTATATTTGTCAACTCAATTCATGATTTAGGAAGGTTATTCTTGTCACGCACTTTGCTTTGTTCTTCCACTTCTTCCATTTGTTGTCAAAGCCTTGGAAACCTTCACTAAGTACCTACAATATTCACTAGGAGGCCATGGCAGAACAATTACAATCATGCAAATAATTCAAAGACATGTTGTAGCTGCTACAACCCCCCTCCAAATTTTTTCCCATGCTTTAGTTTTGGAGCCTCCCTTTGGTCATATGAACTGTCGTTTTAACCCATTAAAGCCATCCTTGGTCTTATTTTTCTAAGTTTCGAGTTTTCTTCTTTGATTATTAAGTGTCACAAACTATCACTCTTTCATGCCAACCATGTGATATTTTAAATACCATTTTCTTAAACAATTATTGAGCATTGTATGATGACATCTAGTACTTGACGACATTTACTATTCAACTTGTAATAGATAGACAATGTGATTTTGTGAAAATAGGCTTAGGCATGTCCCGAGGACACTGATTTCATGCCTTGAGGGATTTCATAGTTCCTTGTGGTATTTAACTGCGCAACTCCTTGTTGGAGTGAACTATGCAATCCCTTGTGATAGGTAGCTGCGTAATCAGTTGTGGAAGCCAACTGTGCACTCCTAAGTAACAGTTGATTGCACACTCCACTGAGACAATCAATTGCGCAGTCTCTTGTGCCAGTGAACTGCACAGTTCTCAGAGCAAGGAAATTGTTCCTTCCTTGAAAATAGGAAGTGCACACTTCTTGATGATAGCTCATGCACACTCTCATATGGCATTGTGCCACGTGTTTCCAAGTTGTTATCTTACATGTGTTAACTTACTAAGTTTAGCTCCTTGATTTTAGGCATGCACGCTCGATAAACTAACCCTAATCTTGTGTGTACCCATCTATATAGCAAGTCATCCTGGAGTTCATTCTAGCACTCATATTTGGATCTATAGCCACTCTCATTAGCACAAGGAGCTTTTGTTTCCATTTGCGTTGCTTTTAGGGTAAGTTTCTCAACTGTCGCTTTTTGCTGCTTTTGTTTTTGCTTTTACTTTCGCAAGTGTTACTTTTGTCTTATTTTCATATAACAAGTATCATTTTAGTTATTATTAGGTTCTACAATGTCGTTTCAGTCTTTTATGCTTCTTTTCTAGTGTCACTTCGCATTCCTTGTCCTTTCATATGCCAATAATCATTGTTGTTAGGTATATTGATGCATGCTTGTCTTCCTACTTTCATTATCTTTCTCACTTGATGTGAATGCCTATTTGGATGGATCCCAAGCTGATATATAGCCTTCCTCCCTTTCGTTAGTAGATCTTGAACCTTGCTCTCTGTAGGAGAAAATTGCATAGGTCCCAAGGCTTCCTTCCCTCTCCAACCACTCATTGCACAATCCTAGCCACCATAGGTCCCCTCTTACCCTTTGTGACTGTGCACTGAGTAATCCCAGGGCCTCATCTACACACTACACATTCCTAGCCAACATTGAGGCCCCTCCTATCCACTATCATTGTGAACCGTGTAGTAAGGAACACTCCTTCCATCAACATTCACACATTGCACAATCTCAAGCCACAATGTCTCTCTCTGTTGACAAGCCTTGTGTAATCCTCTCTTAGTCATTGTGAAGTGCACATTTCCAGTGACCAGTGAGTCACTTTGCCTTCCCCTGTGCTCAAGCATTGTGCAATACCTCTCTCAGTGATTGTCTTTTGTTTGTGATTGGTTGATAAATTAATCGATTTTTGTGGGAATAACTTATTATTTCCATGAGTGCATTTGTTTCACCAGGTACTGCAGATCTCAGTCACATCAATATTTCATCATCCACCAACAACATGCCTCCCAACACAAAGAAAGGACCATCAAAGGAGGCCACAAAAAGTAGTACTGAGGATGCCACAAACAATACCTTGACAGGAGTGCTCATCTTGTTAGATACTCAATGCTTCATTGATAAATCTTCCACTGCCACATGGCTAACAATCAAATATGTCTTTAATATAAAGGAGTTCCTAGAGGATCTTGAAGATAGGGAATTTTATGTGAATATCTAGAGGTCAAGGTTCCACAAAGTTGCTTGCAAGTATACCATGTTACCTTGTTTTGATGCTATCAAATGGATATTGCAGGGTCTAGATAACAAGAACATTGTGCTTAATAATGTTAGTGGGTAGTAGTTTGCCTCTTATCGACTACATGACTTGCACTCATACTACAAGTTTCCCAAGCCTAAGCAACACTTTAAATCCTAGTTTTATGGAACTTGGGGATATTTGGATACAAGGGAAGTGATTAAGTCATGGTGGTAGGAACAGAATAAGTTTCACCAAAAGCTAGATGGTATATACAAGACCAAGTCTCTCAGGAAAGTTTATCAGTACTTGATGGTTATGAGCTGTAGGATATATGGGTGGAGGAACACTGAATTACATTATGAAGGTTGGATCTTCATGCTTTATCCATTTGTCAAAGACAGAAAAGTATTCAATTGGTCAAATCTATTGGCCCAACAACTAAATATTAATGTAAACAAGGTGAAAGAACCACTATAGGGCAAGCAACCACAGTGCCACATGTCTTCCTACTTATTGGATGGTATTTGTGGCTGCCATGAGTTCCCAGGTCTAGGCTAGAAGTGGACCCTCAGAGAGTTCCCTATCAATGTTCATTGCAAAGTATTGTCAAAGTACAACAACAAAGGTGTTTATGTGAAGCTTTCTAGTCACTTATTCATGGTACTGTATCAAATGATCTTTGAAGTGAAAGCCCCTTGCATATCTCATGAGGCTAGAGTAGCAGTTCTAGAGATAAGATATTGGTTTTCCTCGTCTCAAGGTGTAGAAATTTCTCTATAGATCACCTAGCTCTAATACCATGTAGAAATTCTGCAAATTCTCTACAAATCTAGGTCTAAGATCATGTAGAAAATCTGACTGTAGATTAACCCAATAATGCAATATACCAAAGAAAAGTACTATAATCTACTTCTACTATCAGTTTGCAGAAGCTTAAAGATTGAGTTGAATCAAAGCTGAACACATATAACCATAAGAAGAAGAATCAATGCACATGAAACACAAAAAATACTCAGGGAAATACCTCATCTAAAAACCCCTCTACCTGTATTATGATACAAGGTGGAAATACATCATAATTACACAAAGCCTTAGCTCTCACAGCTAACCAGATCTCAATACAATCCTCCCGGATGCTCATAGGCAAACAAAGCTTCAAACAAGCCTTCTCCTCTACCCTCCAAGCTCCTATTTCCTTGCGCAGTTACCTCTAGGATGATCTCCTTCACCCAGTGTAACATTTCTCTCACACACTGCTCTAATACACTGTCAGAACTGTACAATCCTCAAGGAACCTTACCTTGACTGCGTGCATGAGTTTCCTTTATAGGAAAACACATGCAACTGATAATACACTATCCTTGACATTTAGCTCGACTGGGTCTTTCTCAGAATAGACATGCATGAGTACTTGATGAGGGAATCTTCAGTTATCTTGAGTACACTGGTCAAGTGCATGCATGCATCAACTGACTGATAACTCATAATTAGTTCCTCAAACAGTTTGGAACTAATTTAACTGGACTTAACTAAGTAAACCGAGCTAACTAATTACAACTAAAATATAACTCAATCTTATCTCCTTAATTAAGGGATAATCTCCTTAATTTAAGGGATAACTATTGCATGACTTCAGAAAGAATTCTAACTTGAATTTCTCCCAACTAATTAATCCATAATGAATTAATTAATTATTTCCAAGTAGCTAGTGAGACTAAATTCAATTTTAATTCACAATTTTAATTCAAGGACAAATTAAAATTGGAATATTCTGGATTCTATTTTTATCATTTCTTGTTTCTATTTTCAACACTCCTTCTCAACAAGAAGGGAATTCAACTCTATCCCGATTGTGAACCTTTGGAATGTTATGCATGCAACACTTCTCTCTAGTGTTGTTGCTCCTACAACTCTAGAAACAATAAAAACACCAACCTGAATCAGTATGATGCATCTGTGATTAAAGTCTCTGACTGTTATTACCTCTGTCAACTGAAAACTTTGTGCTTTTGTTGACTCTGCCTTTCTACACTGTTGTTAATCCTTCTCCGCGCTCTTCAGTATCTAACGGCTCTAGCCTCTGTCACTTTGATCTCTGACTGCATCAATCCCACCGATTCCTCCCACTACTATGTACTTTGGGCTCCCGTAGCAAGATACGATCCATGAGATAAAACCTCTTAATGGACCCTGCCTAATTTCAGCCTTCTTGGGACTATCAGTTCACATCGCCCCACCTCACATTTGGAGGCATGGCTGCATATGATCCCTCTACCCACTTCTCCAATTGTGGCTCCTCCACAATTGTCTGAGACTTCTTCTGGGACTGCATGTTGAGAGGTAATTTACTCTCCCTCTCAACCACATAGTCTCTAACATTTGCCTTGCTCCTCAAGGCTTTGTATGCATCTTGAACCTCAAGAGCATACAAGTTCTTAACTTGTGAACCAATCTGTTTCACCTGTCTCATGGTGATGTGTCTAAGGAAAACCTTTCCCTTACAAAAGACAACATTGTAGCCTTTGTCCTCCAACATCGTGACCGATACCAAGTTCTTCTTTAGTCTAGGCACATACTTCACATCTGTCAAGGTGATAGGAGCTCCATGCTCCCTCTAATAAGCAACCGTGCCCACTCTTGAAACACTATACCTTTCATCGTCACCCATCTCTATGCGCATCTTGAGGTCTTTCTCCTCCAAGGCACTGAATAAAACTTTTATCGCCGGTCATGTGGAATGAGGCTCCACTGTCAAGATACCAGACACAACCCATCATCGATGACACCATGCATGCAATGAGAGTAAAGTCCATTTCGAACTGAGAGGCTAATGCCTCACCTTCTGATCCTTTCGAGGATCCCTTCTTGGACTTCTTCGATGGGAAATTAGTTGCATAATGTCCCATCTCAATTTAAGTATGATATGAATTCCATTTGAACCTACAACCTCAAACTTCAAACTTCGAATTCTCTTCTCCGTATACTGTTCACAACTCTGATAAACTAGGCTCTGATACCATGTAGAAATTTCTCTATAGATCAGCTAGCTTTGATACCATGTAGAAATTCTGTAAATTCTCTACAAATCTAGCTCTAATATCATGAAGAAAATATGATTGTAGATTAATCCGATAATGCAATATACCAAAGCAAAATACTATAATCTACTTCTACTATCAATTTGCGAAAGCTTAAAGATCGAGCTGAATCAGAGCTGGACACATATAACCATAAGAAGAAGAATCAATGCACATGAAACACTGAAAATACTCAAGGAAAAGCCTCAGCTAAAAACCCCACTATCTGTATTATCATACAAGGTGGAAATACATCATAATTACACAAAGCCTTAGCTCTCACAGCTAGCTAGCTCTTAGTACAATCCTCCTGGATGCTCACAGGAAAACAAAGCTTCTCACAAGCCTTTTCCTCTGCCCTCCAAGCTCCTATTTCCTTGCGCAGTTACCTCTAGGATGATCTCCTTCACCCAGTGTAACACTGCTCTCACACACCGCTCTAACACATTGTCAGAACTGCGCAATCCTCAAGGAACCTTACCTTGACTGCATGCATGAGTTTCCTTTATAGGAAAACACATGCAAATGATAGTACACTTTCCTTAACATTTAGCTCAACTGAGTCTTTCTCAGAATAGACATGCATGAGTTTTTGATGAGGGAATCTTCTATTATCTAGAGTACATTGGTTGAGTGCATGCATGCATCAACTGATTGATAACTCACAATTAGTTCCTCAAACAGTTTGGAACTAATTTAACTGGACTTAACTCAGTAAACTGAGGTAACTAATTAGAAATCAAATACAACTCAATCTTATCTCCTTAATTAAGGGATAATCTCCTTAATCTAAGGGATAACTGTTGCATGACTTCAGAAAGACTTCTAACTTGAATTTATCCAACTAGTTAATCCATAATGAATTAATTAATTATTTCCAAGTAGCTAGAAAGACTAAATTCGATTTTAATTGACAATTTTAATTCAAGGACAAATTAAAATTGGAATATTTTGGATTCTATTTTTATCATTTCTTTTCGCTATTTTCAACACAAGGCACATAACTTAGAGTGTTTGGTTCTCAGTTTCCTCCACATCTTCTACCAAGGTATGTGACCGATAAAGTAGTCATGCAAATGTTTATCTCAGTTTTTGTATTGAAGAAGAAGGCACCTTTGCCTTCCTTTCCTCTATAAGTGGGATCTTATGAGCTCAATAGCTTGATGGCTGCAAAAATAGAAATTGAGGAACTTATTTGCCTTAAGTTTGATGAGATGAGTTTTCACAGATACGATCCTAGGGGTGTGTGTAAATGACAATGTGCTAAGTTACATTTTGCCTACCCTTATGAGTCTTATTCCCAAGAAGAGGAAGAAAATATAAAGAATTGGTATAATATTTCCCAAGCACATGCACTAGGTAATGAGGCAGGCCATTCCAATGTGGCTCACAAGCAAGATGTTGTCCAGGAAGGGAATCAACAGGAAGTGCCCACTCCAGTTAGCACTGCTAATCCTAAGAGGAAAGTTGTGCATAATACCGAGGAAAAGAGGAGCTAAAAATTTAAAAAATAATTCTCTCATTACTAAAGGGGCTATTGAAGCAGAAATGAAGAGAAAGGAGTTAGAGGAACCAAAGAGGAAGTAGTAGGAAGAAGAACAAAGACAAGAGGAAGATTGGAAACAAGAAGAGGTGTGAAAGGATAAATAGGAACAAGAACAAAAAGAAAGAGAAGATATGCAAAGAACACAGGAAGAATTAAGAAAGAAAGAAGAAGAGGAAACTAGAAGGAAGCAACAAGAGGAAATATGGATGATACAGAAAGAAGAAGAGAATAACATAAGCAATTTGAAGAGGAAGAGAAAAAAAACTAGTTAGAAGAAGAAGAAAGGAAAAAAAGTAGGATGAAGAGTTTGCAAGAGAGATATAGGAAGAGATACTGGCATGTTCATAGAGGTTAGATAGGAGGAGGAAGATCAGGAGGTAGACATCATGCCTATTGCAGAGCAGATCAATTATCAAACTTCACCTCCTCTTATTGGTGGTCACATCCCATTCAATGAGATGGGAATATCTCCTCCACAATATGACTTTGTCATGGAAATTTCCAATGTTACCTTCGATCAATTAAAGAACAAAATAATGCAAGACAGGTAAAGGTACTTTCCAAATGACCTTGTCTATCATGTTTCTATCCACACAGAGAAGGTAATTATGCCTAATACAAGGAAGAATCTAAAAAAAGTTGCAATAACTATGCAAACTTTGCAAAATCTATATGTTGCCAGCCTAAGCCGCGTATACCCACAACATGCAAATAAAATTGCCCGTCACACTATATGTCCCAGGAATTCCAAAATTCAATACTTAGGGAAACCTTCCATAACCAAGGTTTAACTCTTTTTAATTAAATCTATGTGGAAACATTCATTTAACTATCCACAGGTTGTAAATTTGGGTTATTTTTACCTCCGACACTTATCAACCATACCCTGGTCTTTAGGCTTTGGTTAAAACTCAAACTTTAATCCATAATACATTAATCCCGCTTATTTCTCTTATAATTCCCGTATAATAGAAATATTTCATAACCCATACTTAAAACCTTACCTTTCTACCATTCTTCAAACCTTTGCACATATATTGAGGCTCTCCTTAGCGCATTAAATATTTGCCACCAATCTCATTCCTCAATCCGACGGTTATCGCGTCACCGGATTGCCAACTAGCTTGATCGATCTCCACCATTGATCTGTCTCATCCTATCCAATGGCTATCGTGTCATCCGCTCGCTAACTAGCATGACAATCTCCACCGTTGATCAATCTTGCTTGATCTAACGGATATCGCACAATATCGCTTACCACCTAGCATGACGGTTAATATTCTGAAAGCACGCAAGAAAATTTGTTTTCCGTTGCTACGTGTCAACCTCTAAAGGTAATCGCGTGAAATTTTGAAAGACCGCTTACCACCTTTAGGGCATGCGAGATACTACTTACCCTTTGCAGAGACCGCTTCATCCTTCTTCTAACATGCGGGTTTAATCTTCGCCATTCATCTTCTTGACTTTATTTTGCGCAATTTAATCTTAGCCGACTATCGCACACAACCTCGTCCATTGATTTGACTGATCCAACAGTTCCTGTGCATTGTTACATTCTTTTGTTTCTTACCGTGTAACTTCCCATTCGGCTTTCTGTCTGTGTATTTGCTCTCGCCTTACGGTTTCCACTTGCTTTGATCTCAATCTCTAGCTCCATTACTTCATTCCTTCATGCTTTTATGCTTCCTTCATAAATACTTATGTTTTAGGAAACCTTACAGTTATACCTTTGCTGTGACATTGAAGGTTTTCTCCAATACTGTCTGTGTGTAAAACCAATACACTCTTCTATACACTTCTTCTCTGATTCTGCACACCTGCAACCTATGTTACACATAATTACTCCAGTTCACACATAATCTATAATTTATTTACTCAATACAGATCACACAAACTCAGAATCGAGTTATCTTTATTAAATAACAAACATTTACACAACGAATTCCTTCTCAGCCTGATCTTCTATATCAATGGCCTTTCCCTACTTTCCCGTAGGCTTAACTGAATGACTGACTGTTGATTGCTGACTGACTGATTCTATGCCTTTTAGGCTTACATTTATACAAGAGGTTCTGTTAACCAATTCTAGTTCAGATCCTTAATATACTGAACTAAATCTTGAATATCCTCTAAGTCCACTTTTGAGTCCACTAATCCCTAAGAATCCTCTCTAGTTCCACGAATCATGACACCACTTTCTAGTCTAAGATTTACAATTGATTTCCAACTCTCTCAATCCTCACTAATCACTCATCATCACTCATGTTCTCCTACATTCGAGAGCATTTACAAATACCCTCACAACATCTAATTAATTCCTATTCCAACCACTCAAAACATTAATAATTACGTTAATTCGATACGTAGGAATCCAACTTCTTTGAAAACACAAGACCCCCTTAGTTAACTAGAATATAATGAAATTACTGAGCTAGATGCTCCTGCGTCAGACTCCCAAGGTTAAAATAATAATGATATCCTGATCATGTGCTTCCGAACTTTGTCTTCCTAGATCCCATACTTTATTCTGTAATTTGTCCTTGGTTGTTGTTGTTGTTTGTTGTTGTTCTCCAGGTTTCCACACTTTATGTTGCTTTGCCCCACTAGCTATGCTTTCATAGTTTTCTATTGTCTTTCTCTTTCTGCTGCTTCTTGGCCTTCTTACTGTTGCTTTCTTCTAAGGCACCTTCATCATCAATCTTATTATTCTTTCAATCTCTATGTCCAATTCATCTTCTAACTGATAATTACTTTGCCATTTGTTGTTGTACTCTATCCACTCATCTTCAAACTACTGTTTGCTGTCTTCTCTTTGTAGTTGTTGGATTCTTACTACCACCCTTTCATCCTTACCCTCTTGTTGCTTTCCAAACAACCTCTATTCAATATCTAGAAATTTACTTTCAAAAAATAAATTGTCGTGCAATTTCCTTTGTACTTGATTCCTCTCAAATACATCACTATGTTGTTCATCAATTCCACCATATTCTCTTTTCTCTTCCTTGACAACTCTCAGTAATTGTCCTTCACTTCCTTGACTGATTCTGACAATCAGTTTAAATTTTTCAAGCACGGTATTTTCATGCTTTTCTTTTTCCTCATCGGCATGTCTGACCTAGCAACTTCCAATCCTTTTTAGTTCTAAAACTGACTCTTCAAATTGAAACATGTCTGTCTCATTTTCATCAAATCCTGTAATCATAAAATAGTTATCAAAATAAAAAATATAAGGCCTCAATACCTCTTCTTCATTTGGCAACATTTCAGTGTGCTGCTCTGTTTTTTCCTCTTTTATCAGCACATCAATATGATGATTCTTCAAAGAACTTTCTAAAGAATTTTCTAAAGGACTCTCGAAACTGTCAGCAAGTCTCTCTTCCACACTATCTGTTTCAATGATGTCTTTCTGCTCTCATCAACTATAGTGAACTCCTTCTTCTGCAACCACACTGTCATACTCTGCGTTTTCCAGCAATTCAATTTTTCTTTGACACTTCATAAGTACTTCATCATCACTTATAATTCCTGCATTTATACACAAATTATCAATTTGAAAATGACAAGGTTGAACAGTCCCAACTGTTGCTTCACATATCAGCTCTTCAGATTGATTCTCATCTCCTTCTTTCACAAGAAATTGTCCTTGGGTTGTAACAACTTCAAACATCAATGTATTACTAAATTATTTTTGCTGCAATAATTCAAGATTTTCCCATTTAAGAGACATTTTCCATCCTTCTTTACTTCAGAGTATTCATCTTCTGAAATATACTCTTCCATACTTTTGACATCTTCAAAAGATTGCTCATCCTCTTCAAAACCTTCCTTTGTTAGTGACCAATCATCAGATGTCCTTTCTCCTTTTGTTAAATCTTTTGCATAGACTTCTTCTTTCTTCAATTCTGTGATTGTCTTTTCTTTGCCTTGAGACAAATTTGCCTCCCCTTCTTCTTCAATACACTTTGCCTTGTTGTCTCTCTGTAAACCTTTTTCAAGAGCTATCCTTGCCCCATCATCTACATCAATATTCTCCTGCATTTGTTCTTCATCAATAACATTAATCAAATTCATTATATTACCTCTCCGAGACAATATTCCTTCATTCTTCATCAGAATAAGATCCTGATCTTCCATCTCTATGACAACTTTAAATGACTGTCTTCTCTCATTAAGTAACTCATCCATAGACTCTTTCTGCTATAACTAGTCAAATTCTTCCTCTTCTGAGAAATTTTCTTTGTCACCTTTTACTTCAAGATCTTCATCCATTCTGAAGACATCTTCACAAAGTTGCTTTTCTCTTGCAATACCTGCAATCATACGCAAATCATCAGTTGTAAAAACATAAGACCTTGTGGTCTCACTTGATGCTTCAGTCATCATATCTCCTTGCTGTCTTGAATTCTCACAATAATTCATAAGATATTCCACAGATCTCCAGTATTCACCTTCACCCAGAACTTCACCCTATTCGCTTCACAAATGGAAACTTCCATTTCCAACTCAGTTTCTCTGAGTTTTTCCACCAGCCACTTCACTTTCCTCTGTTGTAGCCTTCTCTGTAATTTAGACCATTTCACTACCTTTTTCCTGAAGACCCAACCTTGTCTTTGGTTTTCCTCTAGTATCATCCTTAGTACATTGAGTTGTTCTTTTAACTCTGCAATCTCTTTGTCACGCTCCTCTTGACTCATTCTCTTGTCATTTGCCTTGGCATCCTCCTTCTTCACTTTTCTTTTATTGTGGTCTTCCTCATAACCTCCGTTATCTCTGTTATGACTATTAGTAGTCATCTCCTTTATCTTCATGAGTTCCTTACTCATTTACTATGAGCTGCATTAAAGCATCTGAAACAACAAGTCTTCCCTGCTGCCACTTACCTCACCAATCTCTCCTATGTACTTGGTATTTTCACAAGCACTTGGTTCCCTATTATCTCGAACCTCTTCGAGCACTTCTCCCTGCTCCTTCTAGGCTTCAACTCATCTGCACCTTTTAAGAACACAACTTTCCTCTTGTATTTCAATCACAATGAAATACTAGGTTCTGGCCACCTCTTCTTTCACTAAAAAATTCTTATCATCTTTCTTCATCCCTTAGCAATTCTACCCACATCCTCTGTGGAATTTCCTTTATGATCTTTTCGTGGGCTGCAACAAAATCTCTGCAGTAACAAGTCCCCCTTACTACATGATACCTCACTAAGATTCTCTCCTCTGAGCTTAGTCTTTTGGCATCTCTATGGTTCTCTCCTCTGGAACAAATTGAGCACTCCTTGCTCTTTGTTGCTACAATCTTCTCACCTGCTACCTTCAAGACATTTGCATGATCTTGTTTTACCATTCACCTACACTTTGAATGGATTGTTCTCTGTTTCCTTTGCATTTGCAAATTCTGCTACACTTTATCTCTGTGTGCCTACTGTTTGTTAGATTTAAAATCTGATCTCCTCTTACCTGCATACACACCTTCAAAACATAGCTTTGTTCTAAGTTTTATCAAAGAATTCTTACACACAGAATTTCCTTGTTCTTCTCTGATACCAAAATGATGCCAGCCTAAGCCGCATATACCCACAACATGCAAATAAAATTGCCTGTCACACTATATGTCCCAGGAATTCCAAAATTCAATACTTAGGGAAACCTTCCATAACCAAGGTTTAACTCTCTTTAATTAAATATATGCGGAAACATTCATTTAACTATCCATAGGTTATAACTTTGGGTTATTTTCACCTTCGACGCTTATCAACCATACCGTGGTCTTTAGACTTTGGTTAAAACTCAAAATTTAACCCATAATACATTAATCCCGCTTATTTCTATTATATTTCCCATATAATAGAAATATTTCATAACCCATACTTAAAACCTTTCCTTTCCACCATTCTTCAAACCTTTGCACATATATCAAGGCTCTCCTTAGCGTGTTAAATCTCCGCCGCCAATTTCATTCCTCAATCCAACAGTTATCACGTCACCTAATTGCCAACTAGCTTGGTCGATCTCCACTGTTGATCTGTCTCATCCGATCTAACGGCTATTGCGTCGTCCGCTCGCCAACTAGCCTGGACAACCTCGACTGTTGATCAATCCTACTTGATCTAACGGATATCGCGCAATCTCGTACTCCAACTAGCACGACGGATAATATTCTGAAAGCACGTGAGAAAAGTTGTTTTCCCATGCTACGTGTCAACCACTAAAGGTAATCGCGTGAAATTTTGAAAGACCGCTCACCACCTTTAGGGCGTGTGAGATACTGCTTACCCTTTGCAGAGACCGCTTCATCCTTCTTCTAACACGTGGGTTTAATCTTATCCATTCATCTTCTTGAGTTTATTTTGCACGACTTAATCTTAGCTGACTATCGCACACAACCTCATCCGTTGATTTGACTGATCCATCGGTTCCTGTGACTGTTACGTTCTTTTGTTGCTTACCATGTAACAACCCATTCAACTTTCTGCCTGTGTATTTGTTCTTGCCTTACAGTTTCCACTTGTTTTGATCTCGATCTCTAGCTCTGTTACTTCATTCCTTCTCACTTTTATGCTTCCTTCATAAATCCTTAAGTTTTAGGAAACCTTACAGTTACACCTTCGCTGTGACATTGAAGGTTTTCTCCAATACTGTCTATGTGTGAAAGTGATACACTCGTCTCTGCACTTCTTCTCTGGTTTTGCACACTTGCAACCTATGTTACATAGAATTACTCTAGTTCACACACAATCTATAATTCATTTACTCAATGCACATCACACAAACTCAAAATCAAGTTATCTATATTAAATAACAAACATTTACACAGTGAATTCCTTCTCGGCCTGATCTTCTATATCAATGGACTTTCCCTACTTTCCCGTAGGCTTAACTGACTGACTGACTCTATGCCTTTTAGGCTTACATTTATACAAGAGGTTCTGTTAACCAATTCTGGTTCAGATCCTTAATCTACTAAACTAAGTCCTGAATATCCTCTAAGTCCACTTTTGACTCCACTAATCCCTAATAATCCTCTCTAGTTCCACGAATCATGACACCACTTTCTAGTTTAAGATTTACAATTGATTTCCAACTTTCAATCCCCACTAATCACTCATCATCACTCATGTTCTTCTACATTCGAGAGCATTTACAAATATCCTCACAACATCTAATTAATTCCTATTCCAACCACTCAAAACATTAATAATTATATTAATTCGATACATAGGAATCCAACTTTCTTGAAAACACAAGACCCCCTAATTTAACTAGAATATAATGAAATTTCTGAGCAGAATGCTTCTGCATCACTATAAAAGTAAACATTGATTTCTTGATGAAAGAAAACAAACACTTAGCAAAGGGAGTTATCTTCTGTAAGGAAACATATTGATCATCTCCCTGTTAAGAATTAGAGACTGTCTTCTGCCACCCCTAACAAGAAGGAGTTACAAGAAGTAATATTTGAGGATGTCTAGTCATTGGGAGACACGATGCTACAACTATATGAGGAAATAATCACCCTTCATAAGGTGGTAGTGCCATTGCATACAATGCAAAAGTAGCCGCGAGAGAATGTAAAGGTTTTAAAGAGAAATTATGTAGCTATTAATGATATCTAAGAATGGGGCACTAAATATAGAGATGCATAGAAAAATTGGTCAGGAAGATTTGGCATGATAATGAGTTGGAAAGAACCAAGGTAAAGGTGCTTGTACAGGGCAATAAACAACTAAGTACTTATGTGGCCAACACCATTTCCGCCTACTTATGACTGTATCATGGGTTGTATTCCTTGGTAAGAGTGCACAATATACCTTCCATTGGAGCGGTTGTGGAAACAAATGGAAAAAATGTTGTTAAAGAGAGTAAAGAATTCTTGAGTAACTTGAGATAGGTGACCACTAGGGAAGATTTGGAAATTACAAGAGAGAATATTCTACAACTTGTAGCTAGACCTGCCAAGTTGAATATGAAGCTATGCATGTTTTGGAACAACATTCAGACTGGTTCCAAAACTATTTATCTAGGTGCAATGGATGCTAGAGTTAGATATAATCTTGATCTTCCATTAATGATTGAGAGAATAGTAGCACAATAGAAGGCTTGGTACCAATATGTCACATCAGAACTATAAGTGGAAGTTGCCACGCTACGGTTTCCTTGAGCTCAACCATGATGTATTAGTTTTGTCTTATTAGGCTTTAGCCACATTTTGTCTTATGTAATTTTGTATGTTGAAAATAATAATAAATGTAATGTAATGTGGAAGTCCAAGAGTTACATGGGGAATATGAAGAGTTACTAGGTAGAATAAAGAGAAAAGAAGCTCAAGAGTCACAAGGGAGCTCAAATGTCACAAAGGGAGGTGAAGGGTCACCTCATTTGTTATAAATAAATGCTCATAACTCAAGCAAATGGATTGGAACTTATGATTGGTAGCCTTGGCTTCTCTAGCTTAGCATAGGATTGAATATCATTCTTTGGAGAAGCAAGTGGTAATTTAATGTTCCACCATTGGAGCTAGTGACATATAATTGTATTGTGTACTTGGAACTTTCATTAATATTCAGAAGCTCTTAGAGCCAACACACTTTCATGCATGTATCGTGGATATTGCAAGACCGTCCCTTATTGTTTACTGTATATGTTGTTTTGTACATGCTAAGGTCAATGAACTATTTCGTTATCTTTAGTATATATCTTATTAAGTATGTGTTTTATTTTCTTTCATGATCGTTATTATCTTGTGACCTATTTTGCATGTTAATTAACGAGTGTCTATTTTAGGATAATACTATTACTTTTCTTCTAGAGGCTTACTCTCTTTTGTCCTTACGTGGAAGAACCTCATATGCATTACAACTGATATTTCACAAAGTTTACTCACTTGTTGTATAAAAAGCTATGCATATGCTTCTTATGTTGTTTATTATAGTCAAGGCATATATATAAGATCACAAATATGGAAACCAGGCTTGTTTCCCAGATGGGGCTCCTACTCCAAATGACATGAATACCGAGGAGACCCCCTTCCCTATTGTTGGCATCCACCGTCAACAAGACAATAGATTAACTAATAGTCACAATAACAACAAGAGTACTAATCAAGCAAGAGAGATATAAAATATTATATTTTGAGAAGAAAGTCAACTCCATCTTGATCTTTAGTCTTCTTGCATCCATCTTCAACATTGTCCATGTTATCATCTTGATGCGATTCATTCCTTGCAAAAGCTAGGGCTTCTTCTTTTAGCGAAAGCGTATAATCCTAAGGTTTTTTTCCATAAACCCTAAGGATTTCTTATCAAAGCCTTGTTGCTTTCTAGGGTTAGGTTTTTTTTTTTTTTTAAGTGGAAATGTTTATATAACGTTTTGTCTCTAAACCCTAGGGCTGAATTAATCTAGGGTTTACAATCCTTGAAAATCAAAACCCTCGAATTGATGAAATTCAAGAATAAATCCAAGTATAAAAACCATTAGTAAATGTGAAGTCTTCCACAATAACACATATTTCGTCCATTCATATTAATTTTATCAACATGTTAAATTATGTCAAAATCCCGCTACAAATAATTTTACCTTATGAAGAGAGAACCTTTGATTCTTAAATTGAAGAGGAATTAGGCCTCTTTTCCCCTGTAATCAAATTTTCTTTATCACCATGTGCTCTCCTCAAAGGCTCGCTAGTAGGTGATCCTTTAAGTAATTTTGATGAAAAGACATACAATGTAATATTTCCAAACATAAGCACTTCAATATTTCATTTCCTGAATAAAGGTCACACATTTCTCATATGTGGCTATGTCAACTCGAACTATAGAGATGCCATTAGGATAACATATTACCAATATGATAAAAGACTGTCCTTTTAAAGGTTTCTTTGATATAGTATTGTACTGATGAACCTTTCAATCTTCAAGGTATAGAAATCTGAGCTTTTGATACAAGACTTGCAAGACATACACATGGTCTTATCCTTTACAATGAAAAGAAATCATAGAGTTCTGAGAGAAAAATTATGATGATATTGTTGCTACACAAACTAGCAAGCCTAGTAAATAGGCTAAAGCTAGAGGGTAGAACAACAATTTGGGATAAACACCCACTGTCACCACAACCTATGTCCCCTTCTCTTCTCGAATTTTCACCGACAAGAGGAGTCTTAGTATTCCTCAATCGTGATAGATGTGTTTCTATAGTAGGTTTGAAGTCAGGAAAGGTGGCTCATTCAATGGAAATGTTGAATTAATGTGTGAGCTTTGGGAGAAGTTATTATGAATTTTCACAAAAAACCCCTTGAAGGAAAGACTACACGAGACCTAGGGTTTAGATATTTGATGAGATAAGACTTCATCCAAGGTTAGGGTAGTCCAAAGAAAAGGTTATGAATGATATACTTCAACAAGTACTAAAATAATAACCTTCAAAAGAGTCCCCAAGTTGAAGGATTAACTTCTAGGGTTCCCACTTGGTGTGATAGCTAGGGGATCAATTTAATTGAAATTCCACTGTCGAAATTTGTTTAAAACTTGTGGATGCCTAAAGGAGACACAAATGAAGAATTATGTCCAGACTTAATACAAAAAAAAAAAATCCATAAAATTTCACACTAAGCCCTAGAAAGCCTCCTTGCCCTTAAAGGGACGAGGGAAAGAGAGAGAGAGAGAGAGGTAAGGAAAGAATGATTTTTCAAGTGGAATGTGATCACCAAGGATCTAGGACTAGTGCATGGAAATTGGGAGGATTGGAGTAAAAAATGATATTGATTTGGTAACTTCACCCTTCAAGGAGGTCTAAAGAAGTAGCTTCACTATCTATGGATGTAGCTACGTGACAACTTTAGAATTTTATACTTCAATGGAAATTGTTTTGGAGTTTCAAGGATGCAAATTATCCTCTTAGGAACATTCATTCATTCATCATATTGTGAGTAACACATGCAAAATTTTCCAACAGTACCAAGGCCTTAAACAATTTCTCATGAATTAGAACACAAGAAATAACCATAAGTAAAATATTCCATGCATTAGACATTCATTAGTTCAGAAATATAACATTAAAACGCACTTACAAGACAATTAAGAGTATATCCATCCATAAGCTCCAAGAGAGAATATAAAAGTTTCCAAATGTCAAAATGCATTAGCTTTATCCAAATATCTCCATAAAGTTGCAGGCTAAAAATCCTCTAATGAGGTAGCCGAAAATACAAAGTGTGATGAATTCAAATGAGAGTGGGTCTCTCATATTTATACAAGACGCATAGGTTCGAATTTCTAATTATAAAGCCCCTAAAGTTTTAAAAAAGGGTAACAAACCCTTGGTTACAAACTAAACAAGATAACTTTACATTAATTATTATTTTATTTGTCCTTTAGCCCATGTAATAAATTCAAAGTGCTCTCCAATTCCAGCCTTGAGGCCTTATGTGCTAAGAATGAGGGTGAGGGCCTCCAAAAGTGACGAATAAGAGGGGGATGCCCTCCAAATGCTACAAAACATCTCCAAACCCCAAGTTGGGCTCAGTGGGCTCTAAATGGGTCTCATGGGTCTCCAAATGGATCAAGATCAAGTCGATGCTTCATCAATGAGGGCTAGAATATGACAAACACCCTCCCATGTCTCTCCAGGTGAGACAAAACCTCTTATTAGCCCTGGATAAGTTGTTGAGTGTCAGGTGAAATGTGTAGCTTGTTGGGACATGTGGTCCAAGTACATCATCATCTTTGTATAACTCGAGCATGAACAAGCAATGTGGTGGTTCTCAAGAAGCCAAATTATGTTTTTATCTTTCTTTTTACTTGCATAAACCTCCAGGGCATCATTCTAGGCCAGACCCAAGGTGTGTACAAGGGGAAGGGGTGGCTAACACCTTGTGGACCCAATGGACAAATGTGCACCCAGATGCGAAAATGTGGAAAAAGGATTGTAATGAGTGGTGGGGAGTGAAAGATATGGTTGGGAAGTGGTGGGCTCCAGTATTGCAGCAATAATGCTGCAACTCTTGGGACTCCCTTCTTTACTTTTATCAATCGAGTCGTTCGTAACAAACTTGGAAGCGACGGTGCTGCATGCACAAGTACTAGCTCTTGCCGCAGCTGTCACTTGGTCAGCTGGCACAAGTCCGCTAGGGGCTTAAGCCAACTTCTATGAGATCTTAGAAGAAGCTTGTTAATTGATGGATGAAAGCAAACTCAAAGGAAGCTAATCTACTTGCGAAAAGAGATTGAAAAACTGAAGGAAAGCACAAACCCTAGCAAACCCTAATTCTACCAGCTAGTCCTACTGATGCAAAGATGAGAATGCAAACTACTGAAAGAGATGTAATTACTTCTATGAAGGTGTGTTTAGACTACCTTTGTCCTAAGAAAACATCTTTTTATATTTTTTATTAAGTTGTCAATTTCATCATGCATATGCTTTAACTGTGCTTTACTGTGTAGGGGTGGATCAAGGAGGAGAAATGCTTGGAAAAGGTTGGGAAGGTTCAGAGAGGGTCTAAGGAGTCCCTAACACCCTTCCAGAGAGTTTCACAAATTTTAGCTATCAAGAAACCTCATTTGTGAGCTTCTATAAGAAGTCTGCAAGGGTTCTACAGGATGTTCAGGAATTTCTACAGGATGTTCAGAAATTTCTACAGGATGTTTGAAAATGGGTTTTTAGAGGATGGGTGACTGAGGGAAGATGCATGAATGGATCTGGAGGTAGGATAGGGGTCTAAAGTGGCCTAGGGATTGGTGGATGGAGTGGTGAGAAGGTGTAGAAGGTTGATTTGGCTTGAAGAAGGCTAAGGCAATGATTGAGCAAGAAGGTAGGGTTACCTGGAAAAAAGGACAGATGGGAGACGAGGAACTCAGCTAGGAGATGGAACAGGTGGCTCAGATGATGCTTTGGGTGGATGAAAGAGTGGTGGAGATGCCCTGCACGGTGTACTTCAACCGAATCAACAAAGTCTTACAAATGATCAAAATCCGAGCTAATCTAGTCTACCTATCAAGAGCATGAATGAACAATAGCTATATTGGAAAGAAAACCATGTACATCAACTATGGAGAGAAACATTTTAGAGCTCTAAACCCATAACTAACTTCTGTAAAGGAAAACAGTACACTAAGGATTGCATGGTCAAGAAAACTAGTGTTTTTGTTGGGGCAGCACTGTTTCTTCAATTCCAGCCCCTGATCCAATAAGGATGAGGTGAAACGGAGAGTGTGGTTGTCCCTTTCTTTGAAGCTTTTTCTGTTATTATCCTACCAAAACACCTGAAGCAATGCTATTCATAACCAATGATCTATCCAAGCAACATAACTAAATCTGCCTAACAAAAATACGTTCAAATGCATAAAGGGAAACAGTGATGCATAAAGGAAAAGTAACAGTACAGAAAGGAGGCCCTAGGCTCCCAGGTTGGGCCCAACCCTGAGAGTTATGGCTCCTATGGAAAACTCAGATTTGATATAAAATCGAACTGCTTCTCATTATCAAAAAATAATCATAAGAGTGTTGCCAAAAATCGCTACAAAAGAACAAAGTAAAGCTAGCAGCACTGAGGTGCAAAATACGCAATGGTTTCAAAAGTCCCTTACGAAGGCTGAGGCCTCAACATTTATACATCACGAGGGACCTAGTTGGTCTCCTCAATTTGTGGAACTCGGCTGTCCAAACTGTGAGTTAGACAGTCCCTTCTAAAATCTGCTTGGCTGCCTTCTAGATTCGGTTTTGGTGGTCTTTGGAGCTCGGAGTTGGGGGTGAAGA
>APFE030507737.1:33194-78265 GCA_000404065.3 Pinus taeda | reverse complement strand
AGAGCCACAAACTCCAACTGTGAGAAGATCAGTTCGAGAAAGAAGGCAGCCAGAAAGGTATAGTCCATCTGCTTTCTGTTCAAATTTTGCTTTGTCAGTTACTGATGATGATCCCAGAACTGTGAAGGAAGCAGTGGATTCAGAGGATGGAAAACTCTGGAAAGAGGCCATGGTTGATGAAATGGCATCTTTGCACAAAAATGAGGCTTGGGATCTGGTGGAGTTGCCGGCTGTAAGGAAACCCATTGGAGCAAATGGGTGTTCAAAAAGAAGACAAATGCAGAAGGAAAAGTGGAGAAATACAAAGCTCGGTTGGTAGCAAAAGGTTATTCCCAGGTGCCGGGAATTGATTTTGGTGATATATTTTCTCATGTTGCCAAGGTAACTTCTATTAGATTACTTTTATTTGTTGTTGCTGCTTTTGATTTTGAGGTAGAACAGATGGATGTGAAGACAACATTTCTTCATGGGGATTTGGAAGAGGAAACCTACATGAAGCAACCTGAAGGCTTTGCGGTGAAGGGTAAGAAAGAACTAGTATGCAAGTTAAAGAAGTCTCTGTATGGGTTAAAACAGTCACCAAGGATGTGGTATCAGAAATTTGATACATTTATACGGGGACTGGGCTTCACCAGAAGCAAAGCAGATCATTGTGTGTATTTTAAATTAATTGGTGGCCGTGTTATTTATCTGGTCTTGTATGTGGATGATATGTTGTTGGTTGGAAATGACAAAGAAATTATCCAGGATTTGAAGACCCAATTGTCCTCCAAATTCGACATGGAATATTTCGGTGCTGCAAACTATATTTTGGGCATGGAAATTAAAAGAGATCAGGCAAAGAGGAAGCTCTAGTTAAACCAAAGGAAGTATGTTGAGACAATACTACAGAGGTTTAATATGCAGGATAGTAAATCGGTGAAGGTTCCTATTTCTGTAGGTGTGAATTTATCTGTTGAACAGTGTCCCAAGACATAATAAGAGGAAGAGGACATGTCCCTTGTTCCATATGCAAGTGTAGTCGGTAGCCTGATGTATGCAATGGTTTGTACTAGACCAGACATTGCACATGCAGTGGGAGTATTGAGCAGGTTTATTTCAAAACCAGGGAAGAAGCACTGGACAACTGTGAAGCGAGTTTTCAGGTATTTGCATGGCACTAGTGATTATGGTCTGTATTTGAGTGGCAAGATGAGAATAGTCCTAGTAGGGCATACTTGGAGAACACCCGAGTGGGTATGACCTTAAGAGAGACAATGATGATGCATGTCTATTAATCATTGGTGTCGCCAACATTGTATGCTATAACAAATGGATTGCAAATCCGATTCTTCTTATGAGAAATTCTTCACATTGAGAATGACCAAGTACCATTATGAATACCTCCCTAGTTAAGAGGGAGTGTTGAAGAAAGTGTAACTAGGTTTGATCTTGATAATGACATGATCTTTATATTTGATGTAATAAAAGCGAATAAATTATTTTTGTAATCTTGCTGCATGGGTTTCATGAGCAAGAGGTGTCACTAGGTAAAATACCTTTTCTCAATATCCTTAGGATTTATTTAAATGTAAAAGTCATGTCATGTGTATAAAAACTCTTTATGAGTTCATGTAAATATGTATAGGTCTTCCTAGTTGTCTAACAACCCTCCAAGACCAAGATCAATGCCTCAAAAACAAGGCTACACAAGTCTGCAAGAAAAATCATTAAAGGATCTTCATGTCGGCTTCAATAAATAAATTAAATATATGTTTAAATGACACGTTGGTTCAAAGGTTCATGTCAGCTTGCATATATGGCACAACTACTCTAAATAGCCTATTAAATCATCCACAAATGGCAGAACATAACTCGCATAGAGGGATAGCCACAACGAAGAGGAGCCGCAGTAAAGAGGGGACGCAGTAAGAAGGAGCTGGAGTCAAGTGAAATAGTTGCAATAAGAATGAAGCCAAATCAAGGTTAATGAAGTTGCAATCAAGGTTAGGTGAGCCACAATCTAGAAGGAAGAGACCACACATGCTAGATCTCGCATAGAGAGGCAGGGTCTCACTGCACCTCGGCTAGGGTATAAGGTGCAGTCATGACCAGAACTCATAAATATGATATGGATGCATATTAGGTTGATATTCTACGTATGGATCAAGCTCGGATGATAGAAGGAGTATAGATCTCGGATGGGGTAACTACATTAAGGTATGAACTACATGGAGACCTAACCCTTGGTATGACAATCTTCATATTACATGGATAAGGTATGACAATATGCAGTCATGGTAGTCCCGTAGAATACTGGGTACAAGGATGAGCATGGCATGGATCTATTCTATAGATCACATGCCTGTCTATAAGGAAAAATAGTATCAAAGCTACACCAATCTAATAATCATTGTTTCAGTAATGATAAAGATATAAGGGACAATCATCACGATGAAGACCTCATTGGAGACCTCGTTGACATAACGAAATGATTGTCATAATAGAAATATCAGTTTATCAGTGAGAGCATAGAAATGACAGTGAAGATCTAAATGGAGCATGTTGACATGGTGGAGAAGCAACAATGAAGATCTTAGTGATACTAATGGCTTCACTGGTGTAGCAATGAGGATGATCTCAGCAAGCGACAAAACATAGGATTGATATCTTGGTCTTGTAGTGGCAGAATGTGTCAAGGGTCATGGTCTTGGTATTCGTCAATGGAATATCTATAAGAAGAATTTACGCATGGGTTTTCTTCTCCAAGAGGGAGAGGTTTTGGCCCTGATAGAGAGCCAAATTTTGTGTTCTTGTCTCCTTTTGTTTTTGATAGCAGTTTAATGAAGTTAACAAACGCATGCTAGTAATGAAGTAAAGATAAATTGTTTAAAGACTTCACAAATTGTTATCATGTTAAAAGAAGAATCACTTTAGTATGCATGCCCTAAGATTCTTCAACACTCCTATACTCGACCCAACAACAATCCTACTCAGCCTCTAGAATAGGAAACTCGGTCCTCTTTTCTAGCCCAAAGATAGTCCGATACCACTGCAGTTCACTCAACCTCCATAACAAAATTCAGACCCTCTTCTCCATGCTGTCTTGGCCTCTCCTTTATTGCTTCTAGGGCTAATTTTAGAGCTCCTTTTCCTTGGAAGGATGTTGCACAAATGGATTCTCTCAACAAATCACATCATCATCTATTTATAGCCAAAAGAGGGGCCCTAAAAAATAGATGAATAGACACATCTATTTTACTAACTTACTTCAAGCGTACATGACTTGAAAACCAATAATTTCTTGTCGACTTCAAAAATTCATTTCTCCATTTCTACAACTCAGAATTCGACAATTCTCTAAGCATTGTATTCTCCTTTCTGCCCTCTATCGTCTCATGCCATCACATGTAGAAATTTTATCTCGGAATTTCCCCAAACACGATTGGGTTCAAAACCCCATCCTTGGGTTCCAAGCCCACAAGTGACCCTTGTGGTGCTTTTCTCTCCAAACCCCGAATACTAGGGCTTGGAGTACCTTCCAAGCTACACAAATCAACACAACGCACTACTAGACTAACTTTAAGAGATTAAGGAACTTATCTCCTTCAATTTGGCGATGACTTAGCCAATTATTTTTCTTCAAATACCTGCATGACAAAGATTAGTCTTTTGAGATTTTCCATAAGATTTGTCTGCCTAATCCACCAAGGCTCTGATCTATACTTTAAGAATCATTCTTTATTGCTTAAGATCAAACAAACCTATGATGATTTGTATTACAATAATCTATAATAACTCTAAGGTCATTTGACCTATTATAACATATATAGTCTCATTAATTTTTATGTGACAAGAATGAGGGTAACTAAGGCTTTCAGTAAATTGAGGCTTTCAGTCAACTAAGGCTTTCAGTCAAATGGGGCTTCAAACTTCGACCTTCTCTAAGGATATTTATATGGGACTTCATTATATCAAAGATCACTCTATTCTTGATCAATATTTTCAGCCCTCAAGAACAAATAAACCTTAATAATATCTTGAAAAAGGCTTCTACTAAGGATACTCTTTTACCATAGCTTTGATACCGTGTTGAAAATATAGGACACCCTCTATACACACAATTAAATCTTATGATTTTCATTAGTTTAGTCTTTTTCTTGTGATCTTTTTTAATCATAAATAAATTACACAAAGGATCTCAACATTAAAAACAAAATGCCATAAGGTTCATAAAGAGACATCCACACAATAACAAAAGAGTTTACCCTGGGAAAACCCAAATGGGGGAAAAACCTAGCAATCCTTTCCTTATAGAATTAATTGAACAAGAGAGACATCAAAGTAAATATTAAAGAAAACTAACCAACATGAATGAAAATCTCAAACTCTCACCAAGGAACCAATTCATCCCTCATAAAATTGTCCACAATGTGTCCTTATATAACTCAACAAAGATATGAAATAGGTATTCTCCAAAGGGCCAAAATTCAACCTCTACCTTAGCCACAAAAATTCGGTCCTAACCATAGATGAACCACAGGAAATTTTGGAATCTGTCTAAAAAATATACCACAAAAACTCACATTGATCTCGACCTCCTGTACTTGTTTGAGTGAGGGAAAAAAGAGCACTTCTTGTACTTCTACTTTCAACCTCCTTGATTCCTTATATTCCTTCGTAGATTGCAAAGATATATTGATTGTTGCATGTGATGTGAAGTTCCCAAAAAGGGAGGGTGAATGTCTCCTTTATATAACCATCATGAGGTTGAGTGGGTGCCATAAGGGGTTGAACCGACTTGGGTAGTTAGAGGATCCGACTTGGTTTCTTGTGGAGGGAAAAATACAAATTCAAAATTCAAATTTCTTCTTTCGCAAAGGTCATGAAGAACATGCCTTTCATATTTTCTTTTGATAAAATAATGAGCATGGATAACATGCTACATAGAAACATATATTGTTATAAACACATAAATGAGGAAAAATGATCATTATGAAGACCAACCAGAGCTACAAAATTCAAAAGTTACAAGTTGTAGATTTTTAAACTGGAAGGAGAGACATGAAGGCTCAAAAGCAGGGTGAGTTGGATTAATATGGGGGATGGAAATACTAAATTATTTCACAATTACCTCAATCACAGAAAGAATATAAATTCTATTTGGGAGCTTGAGGTGGAGGATGGTAATACTATCACTAGCCAAGATGATTTAAAGGTTGTTGGTGCTAGCTTTTTTCCCTCTCTTTTTAGAGATCAGGGTACAAACAAAATTGTCTCTCAACTTCAACTCATCCGAAACTACCCAAGAATTTCCAATCCTGAAGATTTTGAAGGATTGGAAGCCCTATCTCCCTTGAGAAAATTAAAGGGGTTTTGAAGTTGTTTTCAAAAGATAAAAGTCTAGGCTAGGATGGTTGGATTGTTGAACTCTTTCTATCCTTATTTTATCTCATGTGGCTCTATCTTTGTAGAGTAGTGGAGGAATCAAGGAGGAATGATAAATTATCAAAGGCCATGAATGCAACTTTCTTAGCTATGATTATGAAAATCTCTAAACCTAAGACCTTATTTTATTTCAGATTGATTTCTTTGTGTAACCGGGCTTACAAATTCATTTCAAAAGTGATCTAAAAAAGGATAAAGAAAAATTTAGCAAAGAATATGTCCCTTAATGAATTTGGATTTCTAGCTGATAGAAAAATTCATGATTCTATTGGCATAGCTATAGAAGTTATGCATTCTATACAATTAAAAACGTAGAAACTTTAGTCCTTAAGATGGATATCAACAAGGCCTTCGACAAAGTCAACTAGACTTTCATTAGACTAATCCCATTACATATTGGCTCAGGCCTAGAAGTCACAATTTGGATCATGGGTTGTGTGAATTCATTAATTTTTCCAGATTGACCAATGGATCCCCCTCTTGTACCTTTCCTAGTTCCATAGGTCTTAGGTAGGGATCTCCTTTGTCTCCCCTCCTGTTTCTGCTAGTGATGGAAAGCTTGAGTCTCCTTTTGTTGAGAGAAAAGTAGGACATAAATATAAAAGGAATTAACATATCATATAATCAGTTCATCACCCATTTACTTTTTGTGGATGATGTACTACTATTGGGGCCGATTTTGTATCAGAATGGTAGGTCTTCCACTAGGTGATAACCTTATTCTTTTAGGCTACTGGAATGGAGATTAGTGTAAATAAATATTATTTCCTTCAAAATGAACTCAACTCAGAGACAATATCTTCCATAAAGTCATTTTTTCCTTTCAATCGGATGTGATGGAAAAATTATTTAAGTATTTAGGCTTATTCCTTAAATCAAAAGGATATAAAATAAGACTAGATATGGTTGTTTAGAAAGGTAAAGAGAAAATAAGCCCATAGTGTTATAATTGGCTATCCTTGGGGAGCAGAAAGATTTTAGTCAAATATGTTATGGGAAACATTTCAGTCTTTTGGTTGTTTATATCCAAGATTCCAAAATCAATTTTAAACAACATTAGGCAAAGGATGTTTGGATTCTTATGGTCTGGTAAGAAAAATAAGGAGGGGATACACCTTTCCAGTTGGGAATATCTATCCAAGAAAAACAAAATTGGTGGGTGGGGTTTCAAAACTTTATTTGGTTTGGTAAATCATTTTCCTTGAAATATATGTGGAGAGGTTGGGTTGGTGGAGGGCTTTGGAGAAAAGTTACAAAATATAAGTATCTTACAAGGATGTCTATGGTGGAATGGCTCAAAAGAGAAACAAAAAGGCTTGTCTATAGGGGCTCCATTGTTTGGAAGGCCCTCACAAACTCCTTTTCTTTCGTTTTAGCGGTTGGCTTGGAAAGTTGGTAATGAGAAATAGGTGATCCTTGGCAAGGATCCCTTTATTTGTGGATCCCACTGTTATAAATTATCTTTAGAATTGATTCACTTCTTAAACTCGAGAGGCTATAACTACCTTAGATATGTCAAAATAGTGGAGGCTACTCATTTCATAAATGGTTATTGGTTAACTCCAGTGGAATTGGGGCTGGTTGGTACTTTGGATGTCGAATGAAATTCCTTCATAAAGGATTTATCTATTAATGGCGCTAGCTTAAATAAATCAAACAATCAATTGGTTTGTAGTTGGGATACCTCTTCAAGTAGGGTGAAATCAAACCTTCCTTATGGAGCCATTTCCCACTCAAAAGTGGTCCAAGATCTCACCTAGTGAAATAAATATTTTTGGGAATGGAACATCCCTAATAAGATGAAGCGTTTCACTTGGTTAGCCCTGCAAAACAATATTTTAACCTGGGAAATTCTCCAGAAAATAGATTTTTGGGCCAAATCTACGTTTCCTTTATAGACTTTAGGCTGAATCAGTTGACCATCTATTTGTAGGCTATAATATTACCAAGAAAATACAGCAATATGTTCTTCTAGTTCTGGGTATTAAAGATAACTTTGAGTAGTCCTCCTTTGAGGATACACTACAACACTGGATGGAGAAGTAAAAAAACCTCTTTTCTCTTCCTATTTTTGTGGCTTGGGTCATCTGGCTTCTTAGGAACATCATCACTTTCAAAAGTTCAAACATCTGTATTCCTCAACAAGACCCAGAAATTTTTTCCCATTCTAGGGAACATAACTTGGATCAACACTTAAAATAAGCAAAGAATCGTTTTTCTTAGCATTTCTCGGGATCTTTCAATGGTTTTTTTTTTTTGACGAGGCAACTCAAGAAAATAAATGTAGAGGGGGTTATGATTAGAATGGCAGGGAACAAATCCGTGTAGTTCAAAATCATAATAGGAATTGGAACAAATACAAAAGCTGAACTAATTGCTTGTTGGACCCTAATGTTCATAGCTTTGTTGAAAAAAATAAACTGTATAAAATTTTTGGGTGACTCCAATTGCTTAATTGACTAGTTGGCAGGCGAATCCTAGTTGTAAATTTTAAATCTTACCTCTTGGAAAAGTAGGATAACTGAGATAAGGGACGACTTATAGGTTATTAGTTTTCATAACATATACTGGGAGCTAAATTCTACAACAAACCATCTACAAAAAAATCACTTTCTATGGACACAGGCTACATATACTATGAAGATCTTGTTGGAACCTCTGTCAAAAGTGCTCATTCGGTGCCTATAAGTTGAATATCTTGTTGGAACCTCAGTCCAAAGTGCTTTTTTTGCTACATTTCCAATATTTCTATAGGCAATGCTTAGTTTTTGTTTTATATTATGGGGAGCTCCCAATGTTGTTTTCAACACACTAAAATTTCCTCTTTGTAGTATTGGAAAATTATGTCTATGTTTATTGTGACTTTTTCGTTAGATTTTCTATCAGTTTACTAACAATTGTTTTTTTTTTTTTCCCTTGTTTTGAAAAGTGGTGTCCCTCTTGACAACCTTCTATATTGATTAATGTTGCAGACCTTTTGCACATTAATTTACTCTTTTCTATTCTAAATGAATAACAAAAGAGTTCTTTTTTTTTCTAGAAAAAACCTGCATGGATAATTTGGAAAGGCACACCCCCCTACAATTCAAGGTGAAGCAGAGGTTAGACAAGAAGCTAAGGCTTGGCTTCTTGGTATGATGAATTTTTTTGAAGTCCATAATTACTCTAGAAACATGAAGGCTAGAGTAGCTATATTTAATTTAAATGGCAAGGCACCAATTTGGTAGGAGCATCTTGGATAATTGAAGAAAATAAGTAGAAGACAGATTATATGGAAGCATTGCAAAAGGTACTTCAAACAAAATTACCTCTTTGACAAGTACTATGAGGGTAAAATCAAAGAATTCAATGAGTTAAAGTTGGAGCAAATTTCCAAGGATAAATATGCAATATGTGATTGTAGTATCTAATGTATGCCAAATATATCAAGGATGAAAATTTGAAAATATAGTGTTTCCTAAGTGGATTATATTAGTGTTATAAAGACATAATTAAGTTTGATGAACCTCAAACTCTGGATGAGGCCATTATAAAGGTTAAGTATGGTTAAAATTAGAATAAATATAAGCTATAACTCCAAAATCCGTCTAAGGGAAAGAAGAAATAGAATCTTGATCAGAGAAACTGAGGGTTTAAACCCCCTTATTACAAAAACTAGTAGGAACAAGTAACACGAATTGAGACTAAGCTAGGCAAGTCCATAATAAAGAGGCTAAGGGAGCCTATTGAATGTTGGGTATGTGGAGAAGATCATATACTTAAAATTTATCTAATGAAAAGGAGAACACTAGGATTGTTCATAGCGTTCAAGAGGCTACAACCATTGAGGATGTAACGAGGGTTGTTCCAAGGATCTATATTGCACTAGAAGACCATCAAGTAAATCACCAACCAATTGTGGTTGAAGTTGAAGGCAACATTTCTAAGCAATCTATCTCCATTTTAATTGAAATTAGATATAATCATAGTTATGTTACTCCTATAAGTGCTTAAACTTGTGCTCTTAAGAAGTGTATGCATAACAAGTCTTGGTTATTTTAACTAGCCTTTGGAACTAAGAAAAAGGTTAAACAAATGTTGAAGAGATGTCTATTAGAGATTAATGGATTCTTCACATGGAAAAATATGAATATTTGGTACTCGATTCTTGTGATGCCCTTATTGGTGTGAATTGGTTAGAGGTACAACAAATTAAAATTGATTGCTATATCAAGTTTTTTTCTTTGATGGAAATAGAAACAAACAATGAGGGGCATACTAGAGGCAATTTCTACTAGAAATATTTTAGCTTTGCAGTTGAATAAATGTTTTAGAGTAGGATGTCGGTTTTATGCAACCCATGTGTTCGACACAATAAAAGATCAAGGTTCTCAACTTGAAGGCTATTCTATCTTTCAATATTTCAATGATGTATTCCTTAATGAAGTGTTAGGATGTCCTTTAAAGAGGGATATTGATTTCACCATGGATCTTGTGCCTAGAGCTACACCAGTATCCAAGATACCTTATAGAATGAGGGGCAAAAAATTAATGGAGCTAAAAGTAGAATTACAGGAGTTGTTGGAGAAGGGATACATTTGACCAAGTGTATCTCCATAGGAAGCATCATTGTTATTTGTGAAAAAGAAAGATAGAATTGTTAGCCCATGCATTAATTATATGCAATTAAATAAAGTCATAGTGAAGAACAAGTATCCATTACCTTGAATTGAAGGGTTGTTTGATGAAATGAGAGGAGTAAATGTATTTTCAAAGATTGATTTGAGATACAATTATCATTAAGTAAGTAATAAAAAGAAGAAATTCATGAGACAACCTCTATAACAATGCATAATCACTGTGAATTTGTGGTGGTGCCATTTAGTCTCATCAATGTGTTGTAACTTTAAAGTTCAAAGTGCATTAGGTTGAATTTTATAGTACATTCCTGCAACTACAAAATTAAATTTAATCTTTTTGCCCCTTTATTAACCATCATTCAAGTTTTGAGGTGCACCCTTGGTTTGTGACAGACCCACTATTAAAGAGCTATATTGAGGGCCCTGAAATGATTGAAGGTTAACAAAAATGGGGTTTTGAAATTGTGCCCAAGCAATATGTATACAACCGAGACATGCATCACACAAAGAACCTTATCCCCCCATCCCCCCTCGAGTTTCTATATCAACTTGATCACCCCCCCGGAAACCACCCAATGACGTAAGCGTGGGATAGCCATAAGACAATGAAGCACCATAATGAACAACCATAGAGATGAATTGACATATAGGTAGACTAGCAAGTAGCCTAGTTGGCATCTATGTAGTAGAAGACCGTTGGTCCACATGTTATACGAATGAGAATGATGTCAACACAAATGAAATCAGTGAAATTAAGTCTAAATTTTGAAAATGAATTTTTTTTTTTCCAATTAGACATCACCACGTATCTATAAGGTGTTGGGATAACCATGAAAGAGAAGAAAAAAAAACCTTTCTTTATTTCATTAAATGAAATCTAATTGGACAATTCATCTCTAGATCCATTCGATAGTTATGTGGCAAACAATAGTAGGAAATAGGTAAAATTTGAATTCCTTCCTCCATAAAGAAGAATATTATAGTAACTAAACCCCAATCCTTAAACTCTTTCCGACTAATAAATTTTGTGTCAATTTTGAAGACCTCCCATCAATCGACTGAGAGCTGATGCTCATGAAACTCATTGCGAATTTGATTTGTATGAGCTCAAGGAGTGGGCCTATCAGTGGTTCCAAGGCCAACAATATATCTCCTTAGTTTGGAACTCCTATTTAGCCTAGTTCATTATCCTCAAACCTACCCTTTCCCTAAATTTATCTCTTGGCATGTTAAGCATTACTTACCTAGCAAGCAAGCCATTGTTCCAAAAAAAAGGAGTTTTCTTGTTCACTATTGACCCATCATCTATTTAAGAAATGCTAAAGATTGCAATGCCTATTCAAACACAACCCTTAATGATGATTCTTGAGCCAAATTTACAATGAGTTGATGCAAAAGGAAATTGTTCTCGAGTCTTTCTTACTCTTGGATACCCCTTTACAAGAAACTACCCCTCCATACCCTTCAAGTACATTCCTAAAATGTCTAGACAGATCATATCCATGATTTGTTGTGTGCTTGGATATGACAATGACTAGTCAATTGATGATATTATATTAGGGTTTTTAGCTTCCCTTTCACTTACTAAGAGGTCATTAGTTAGATTTCATTTCAGTTAATATTTGATAGATGTTATTAATGTCCACTTAACCCACTATAGTATTACTAGGTATTTTAGGTACTCGTCTATCCTTGTGTATCCCTTCCTTTACTTTCAAGTTGACAAGTTTTGAAATATGCAACTACAAAATCAAGATAAAAATAGAAATGTCACCTCTGTCATTCATTGGACCCCATTTGTCAGAAAGCATCCCCAGATCTAGGTTTTGTTGGGTTTGTGAATAAACTTTTATAGGTTGTATATCATGTATTGTTTGAAGAGTTCCCTCCTAGAGCATTCCCATAGATCGGGAATATTTTTCAAATAAATATAGATACTAGAGTGGGGGATTGGTATTTGTTCAAAGATTTTAAAGGAATTTAGGCATATGGTTGTGAATTTCCTCCTTACATACTGCGAGTTTTTTTGCCCATGTGGATATTTTCTCTTGAGTACATCAGACAAAGCCTCAACTTTGATCATATTCATTTTGTATCAAAGGAACATGAAAACATATTTAAATTGAAGAAACAGATGGAAGATTTCTTTATTAATACCATAACAACATTGGAGGAAGTTAAGGAAATGTTAAGACAAATGCAATTCTCTCCAGGAGAAGTGTCGTTATGCGGTTCCTACAAAATTATATAGAAACCAAGAGTTAAACAAGGATTTGGCCTCTTCATCCACATGGCTAAACTATACATAGACAAGTTTTCTAATAGTGATGTTTGGGAACAAGATCCAATTCATATTACACAACAAAATTTGAAAGTTGCTCAAATTTCACAACCTCTTGTTTCAAACGCTCCTCATCCAAAAGAGAAATATCTAAAAAGAGGATTGTCAGATACGCAACATACACTCTCAATATCAGAGACAAAGGATGAAGAGTAACAACTACAAAAGAAACCCATAATTGAAGAAGAAAAAGTTACAGTTTCAACTCAGAGTACAAAAGAGGCTACATAATGTGAGCATGCATTTAACTGGGAATTTTTTCTAACAACCTCTCTATTCTAAGAGACTTCATCTCTCTCCATGATTGTCACCTTCAACTACAGGGAAGAAGGGTAACATTTATTCACAAATTATGGAGATTAAAAATAAGAATCTTAAGATGAAGCAAGTTTTTTTATTTAGAGTTGTGGAAATAAGGTCCAAGATCATCTTAGGCTAGGTTATTGCATTCCCTAGATTATGAGAAAGGACAACTGAATATGGTTTTTTTAGATCCTAAATCTTAAGAAAATTAAAATTTCAAAATATTACAAGGTATCCAAGTTCACCCTAGACCTAAAGAAGACACTTTTAGTAGATTAAATAGACTTGCATAAATAGTCTGGAGAGATGGTTTTAAGAATCTTAATAAATACTACTTTAAATGCATCAAAACTAGACAATATGGTGACAAAGATCATAAAGAAGTTGAAATAGGAAAATCACCTGATGGGGGTGCCAGACCACGGAAACCACTTTTCACGTGAAGAATGATAGTTGGCTCTTGGTTTAAGTGGGGGAGGGCAAGCATATAACTCCTCCACCACGTGGTAGTTAATAACTCTAAGCTCGCCTGTGTGAAACATCCTCCTTCGCCTGTGTGCAACAGATTTGTACTGTCTTGAGGTTCAATGGTGCCGACGCTTATTCGGTTAAATAACTTGGTGCATGAAGTCTTTTGGTCATTTTTTGTATCTTCGAGGGATGTGAATTTCTTTGTGCTCTTATATCTCTAGGTCATTTGGTTAGGGTGGTGTTCATCTGTCTATCACTCCTCCTACAAGCTCAATTCAATAATCTTTCTTTCCTTATTGCAATTGGTGGAACTTTCCCTCTCCTTCCTAAGTTGGAGGGCATGTTGTTTGAGGTTCTGGCTAGCTCCGGGTCTGGTCACTATGAGTCTGCATGGTTTCTCACCTTAGCCTTATAGTTGGTGGTTCTTAGGTCATATGTATACGAAGTTTGTTGCTTGTTTAATCGACACTTGAACTTCTGGTGGTGCTGATTTCATTTGGGTGGTGGAATTGGTGTTGGGGTGGCGTTGATTTCAATTGAGTGGCAGAATTGGTGTTGGGGTGGTGTTGGTTTTCTGGCGTAGGCACCCCTTAGTTCTTTCTTTCTGGGGTCACTAATAAAATACCTCCTTTTGGTGTAGCCTTGTGGCTTTGGCATCAGTCAATATTCTTGGAGTCCACATTTCCAATTGCTCTTGTGTGCAATTCTAGGGTCACCCCCTAGCATTTCCAACCGAGGGTTTATCAACATGTTCTAGTCTGGTTTGATATTTTTCTAGTGGTGAATTTACAATAAAGTGAGTTTCAATGTCAAACTCCCATTGCTTCTTTGTGTGCAGTGTGGATTTCTAGGCCTCTGGTGGAGGGTGGTTGTTCGATTCAGTGTGTAGTTTTTTACTATGTGTTGCTTGGTTTATTTTGGTGGTCCTTGGCGTAGATTAGGATTAGCCTTTGGGGTCTGGGCTTCTTCTTGGACTTCATCGTGAAGCCAAGCCTGCACTCCTCACGTGCCCAAGTCCAGGCAAAGGAAAAAGCTTCACGAATCACAGAAGGATTAATTGCCCAAGAAGGCGTTTAGGGTGGCGTAGCAAACACTAGTTGTGGCAACAATAGACGGGGTGCTGGTTCAGTGCGTGGTGATGGATATGGGGGTCATGGTGCTCGTGGGGGGTGAAGGTCCTCAGTTAGTTCCATGGCAGGGAAAGGCAATAGAATGTTAATTCAGAGTGGTCGTGGTGCTATCAAAGGATGTAGAGGATCAAGTCGTGGCTGAGCCATGGCCTCACGAGGACAAAGGAAAGATCAGGGTCGTGCAGGGTCAGTGGGTCAAGCTTCTTCCAGGAATTATGGGAATTCCATGACGCTTCAGGAGCTGGTACAATCTGTCATTAAAGATAGAGCCTGAAGGGAGGAGCATGAGGGATTTATAGTCAAGCTAGAACAAATCCACTACTTCCAATGCCATGTTCGTGAAGGAATCATAGTTGTCTGGCTTGGGAAAAATATGTTGACGGAGAAAGTCAAAAAGTTGGAAGCTTGGCTTGCTCACTTTGAGAATCATGTCAATTTCTTGTATCTCCCTCCTCCTCCTCCAAGAATGGGGCTAGATAATCCCGCTTCAATCACCTTTGATGACTGATCATGGTAACCGATGTCTTTCTAGTTCTTTCTATTTTCTGGTATGTTAGGCCTCTAAGGCTATGGACCTCTCAGCTGGAAATTTTTCTTTTTGTTGGTTGCATGGTTATAGGACTGGTCAACAAAGCTGGCCAGGGTGATATCACATGCATTTTAACATTTTTGTATATGCTTTTTAATTATTAGAAACTCTTCAACTTACAAAAAAAAGTTGAAATAGGAAAATATTTCTACCAAGACTAGACATATGAAAAATGATGAATTGGAGCAATGCATTGTTAGACTACAAGCAAATCCATAGACTCATCTTCAATATAGGCCCTAATTAAATATCAGGATACAAACATTCAGACACTAAGAATAAAATTGAAAATTATATCTATAGAACATTCCCAAATACCTTAATTGAAAGTTATGCATAAAGAGAAGGAAAAGTTATTGTGTTTGATTATTGAGCTAAACAAAAGGTTGAAAATTATGAGAAACGAATTGATCTCTTGACAAAGGAAAGAACTTAGCATGTATTTCCATCATCTTCTTCAACACCAACAACGCCAGTTGATCCATCTAAGAAGTGTATTGCTAAAGAAATGTCAACTTTAAGTGTAAAGGATATTGAGATTGAAAATCTTAAGAAAATAAATATAGTAAAATATACATAAATTGGTAATATCAGGGAGCATGTAGCCGATAAAAATGCAACAATTCATATAAACCAAGATTTGAAAGCAATATTTTAGAGGGAACTAGATCAATTGAATGTTCAGTGAGTGGGAACACAGGCTTTGAATGAAGCAAGGAGAATCCTTGAGAAAGAGATAGTTACAAATATTTCATAAATGTGGGGATCAATTAGAATTATTGGAGATGTAGCAGATTTAGTCTACAACACATAATAGTACATTGAAAAAATTCAAGCACAATTGAGGGACATACCATATATTGCCTCTAGAATAGTAAAATTCCTCAGCTCTAGAAATTGGGAGCCGTTAAAGGCTTTATGTGTTGAGGACATGACTTATGTTGAAGTAAATAAGGGTTCAACTAAAATACATTTCCTCCAACAAGCTTAGGATAAGTGTAGTTTAGGGACCAAACAGTGGAATCATTCAATACGAGGTTCAATGTTCTAAGAGAAATGGGTATGCCTTCTTGTTGGGATCAGAATAATAGGTTAATGTGTTTAGATGCATATAAATAATCCATGTTGAGGATGAGAGCAAATACAAGCAAGTTTTAAAATATGATGGGAATATTGAAGGGGAAAATTTGTAGTAGATAAATTAATGGATGACTTTTTCCTCCACTATCAATTCAAAATGATTTTCCCAGTTGCTCCAACCTATCATAAATACATATATTTGGATATTTCTTATTGAAAGATGATATTGTATAGCTATCTGGTTGGAATAGATTGGCAATGGTTGGTTAAATTTCCACATAAATCTTTATTATTTCATCAACATAATTTAATTGAGAAATGGGACGTGTGTACAAGAACCGTTTGAAGTTTGTAAACTATTTTCTATTTTTACTTTTTAGTTCCTTAAAAGTTGCAATCACAACAAATATCTATTGTTATAATTTTGTACACAAAGTGAAGAAGAATTGAAAAAATGGGTTTGGATTTTGGAAAGAGAGATTTGTATTTTGTTTCTTGGACAATATTATTAAAGTTTAATCAAAAGATTCTCCTTTCAGCTATTGGCATTATAGAATCAATCTTTTTTATCATACCTGTTCTTAACTTAGATTGTTGTTTGATATTTCATGTAATCAAAGTTTTGCTCTGTTATTGAACCATTAGATTATTATTCATGTGTTTTTTCTTTAGCGACTAACGTTGAAGTATTCATTGAATGTTGGAAAATTTGTTTTAACCTCTTCTTATTTCTTCTATAACTTGTAATCCATCATATCTTAGCTGTTTGCCTTAGTTGGGAGGTATCATGTTGGTTAGACATTTGAAATATCTCATCCCATAGTCCATCACACAAGAGATAAATCACATTATAAATTTTTGAACTTTTTATGGCGCCTTGGCATAGTTTCCTAGCCAAAAACTATCTCAAGGATACAACACAATGCAACAACTATGTTCATGTGTCTCATGAATATAGTTTTCAACAAATACTTATACAAATTTGTACTTGTATTTCTATATTATATTCTTATTTACTTTAATAATGAAGAAGATCACAAGGGAAAAACGAGAATGATTTTTCAATCTCTAAGAGAGTATATGTTATATGCAAAGCTAAGGAAATGTGATTTTTACTAGAAACAAATTCATTATTTAGGTCATAATATTTTAGAAGAGGAATATTTATGGATCTATAAAAGATTGAGGGCACAATGAATTGGTCTACTCTAGATAATATGATAGAAAAACCTTTCAATGGTCTTGTTAGCTATTACATCATATTGATTGAGGGTTTTCAAATTTTGCATGCCCAATTGCTTCCTTGTAAAAGAAGGAGATCAAGTTTCAATGGACAATAATATGAGAAAAGCTTTCAACTATTGTAAATATTCTTACTATTGCTTTAATTTTGAATATTGTACATCCTAATAAAGGCTTTGTTGTGTGCGTAAATGCCTACAGAGAAGGACTCAATCGAGATTTTATGTAAGACAATCAAGTCGTATGCTATAAGTCAAGGAAGTTGAAATAAAACTTGTTGCAATGGTACACATTCTAAAAATGTGGAGGCACTATTTAATGGGAAATAGATTTTAGGTTAGAACTAATCATAATGGCCTCAAGGATTTATTTGAGTAAACAAACTTAAATGTTAGACAAGCTAGATTGTTGGATTTTGTGTGTGAATTTGACTCCGAGATCAAGTGCATAAAAGGAAATGAAAACAGAGTCATTGATGCACTTTATAAGGAAATGCATGTGTTAGCAATTAGCCTATTATCATTTTCCAACTAAATTTGAAGAGGGGAGTTATTGACTCCTTTTTTAAAGATGATTTTTGTTGTTGTTGTTTGCTAGGTTATGTGAATCGTGAGATGATTGACACACCTAATATGTGGCATGAGTAGCTGCTACTGTTGGGCAATTTAATTGCTTAAATTGCTTTCATTAAATTATCAACCGGGGATACTCGTAAGCTTCTGATGATGCCATCAAAATATATGTAGGAGTAGGCAACTAACTCTATGTCTAACTAAATGATTTCTGATTCAATATAATATGCAAGAGAAGAGGCTCCTAATGGAGGAGGTCCTGGTTGTCCTTCCCTATAGTATTATAGGTTGAAAAGAAATCATTGATTACATAAAACCAGAAACTTGAAATAAAGACAAGTGAATGGATTTTAATTGTTGTTCAGATTCAAATAGAGAGAGAGACTAACTTAGTCCCTTGATTGTCCCCTCATATACTGATCCAAACTAAACTAAGATTCATTCATAAGCGTAAGAAATGAAATAACTTGAAACTTAAAAGCAAAAGAATGAATTTCAATTATCATGCAAACAAAATAGATAGAGAGCCTAACTTAGACCCTTGGTTGTCTCCTCATATGTTGATAAGATTTTAATTTAAAACTCATCCATCAATCACAAACAAATCCTCAAACATCTAGGCAATTAAATGAAATAAGATCTATTATGAAATAAAATGTTTCTTTGATATTTTCAGAGTGAGATCAATTCTCTTAAGAACAAAGTGACAAGCTATTCCATAAATTCATATACTACATTAACATAATTTATATCTAAAACTATAGAAAGAAAATTTATGTAAAATGAAGCTTTATTCTATTCCATCATAAGTTGGATACATGCTCCAAGAGTCCTCCTTTTGGAATGGAGAAGGCGCTCCTATTTATACAAAAATTTAAGCAACTAACTCATTAATGGAGGTCCACTAATCCCTCCTAGTTACACAAATCATTCATATGGTTACAACCAATATGAGACACATATTCCTTTATCCATGATTTTTCTCCATGAGGTATGCTTGACCCCTATCCCAAATCTCCTTCAAATCTTCAAGAGAATTCGAATTTGAGTCTTGGAGGCCACATAAAAGTGTCTTGGAACCTTTCAAATCACCTACACATGTCACCAAACTCATTCCACCTTTAGGTATAAGCAAATACATGTTATTTTTCTAAATTTTAATCATAAATTCACTTTAAATACATAAAACAAATAACTTTGGAAAATGAAACTATGAACCCATATGGTAATGGAAATATGATGATAATGTGATGAAATGAGATGAAAAAATGAGGATAAAGGTGAAAATGGAGTGAAAATGTATGCTAATTTGGTGGCCCAACACACCCCCCAACTTAAGTTATTGCATGTCCTCATGCAATCTATTGCATTGAATTACTTTAATCATGATTTGAGCTTTTCAATTGTCTTCCTTTTATATGAACTTTGGCTGATGTTAATTCTTCTTTCATCTTCGCATAATCATTTGACAACTTTGTTCCTTTTGCAAAGTGTCATTTTGAAAAATATTTGATTGCAACATATTACTTTGGTTGGTTCTTATGTGGAAACCAACTTTTATTAGTATTGGTTCTTGTGTAACAATACTTTTGTTATTTTTGTGTTGCATCAAAAGACTTTGAAAACATATAAGCAAACGTACATTCTATGATCATCATTTGCAAAATATGTAACGTTTTGAATCATAATGCAATAATAGTTGTTTGGAAAAGTATGTTGGTTAGGATGGCATGTGTATAAAGGACATATATGACATATGAAAGGTGATATATCGCGAAATGTGAATATGAGGTATGAACATGAATTCCCCCTCCAACTAGAGATATGACAATGTGAAAAAGGAAGTGAGGAACTTTCCAAAGTTACAATTTTAAGCATTTTAAGGAATTGCATAACTAAAAATTAGAAAACCACATACCTTCACTTACCCTCACTGTACATGAGTTGTGGATGCTGAAGAGTTTGGCTGCTGATGCTGTTGGATCATGGAGTATGTAAACAAAGGAATTTGGATCTTCTTCTGTGTTCTCTTTGCTAATAAAAAGGTTTGAATCTTTATTACTGCTATAACAAATTGATCTGCTGCAAATTGTTAAAATGATATAGTCTCCAACCGTTACAACACCCGATGGTGCAATTCTAATCATGCGAATAAATGTGTCGAGGCTGAGCATGAAGAGAAGTCATTATATTACCGACCATTGGTGAATGTCGTTAACTAATGTGAGGCAACCCACCATTAATGTCAGTGAGTGCCAAGGTACCTAAGTACATCTTATGAAGGGCGAATATATGAGTTGATGTCGAGCCACTAGCAAAATCCAACAATCAAGGGACATTAGTGTATTCCCATGATTGCTGGCAAGAGAGCCTGTCATTAAGGAATACAAGCTTCAAGGTACTATTAAGGACTCTAGTCTTGAACCTAGATAATGTGCTAATGTCGATAGGCCAAGACTTGTTAGAAGGGAGGCCTTAAGGAATCCTCCATCATCTAATGTGAGCATAAAACAATGATTTTGAAGGACTATGAATGAAAAAGTTTTGCAGTGGATCAAGGTTTATTTAAAAAAAATGGAAAGCAAATGTAATGAATCAGCCTTGTAGGGGAGCTACATGCTTTATTGCGGGGTTACAGGTTAGTGAAGAGACAGGAAAATGGTTGTGAAGGAAAATGAACAATGGATCAAGGTTTTATTTGAAAACATGAAAATGAAAATGGAATGGAAAATTTATTGACTAAAGAAGTGGGAATGCAATGAAGTTTCTATTTACTGAAAAATGAGTATAAATATAATGGCGAATGTAAAGGGAAATGACGCGAATTTTATTGACTGAAGAATCATGGATGCAATGGAGACACTAGCATCTGAAAGGCTTGCAAGTGATGGATCTGATCTAACATCATGTGCTCATGCATTGATGTTTCATCTTTGTTGTTGCTTTGATCATTTTCTTGTGAAATAAATGCCATCTTTGAGAGGCTGATGTGATGGATATGATGACCTTATCCTCCTTGGCTTACCCAAAAGCATGTCCTCATGATTGAAATGGGGTCTTTAAAAGACACTATTTGCTTGTGGTCATTTGTTTATCTTCCTCGAACCTACATAAACTTAGTACTTTTTCTGCAATGAAATGTAAGTTTATCATAATAGAGAGGTGATCAATCTCTCTATTTATGACATTTACAAAAAGAAACTGAGAATTGGTACTAATGAAGCAAATTCATGAAAGAAAAACCAAAAGATTTTTTACCTGTCTCGAAACTAGTGCCTCTTTTTGCCTGTTATGTCTTGTCAGAAATTCCTTCATTCTTGAACTGTTTCAAACTCATTTGAAAGCTTTCTCATTGTGTAGATCTCGCTGAGATATTTCCAATGACGTTTGAATCGTCGAAATCTGATGTCGTATGATAAAGTTGTTCTTATTTGAAATTTGGGTGAAACAGTGAAGATTGTCATAATGTTTCTCAGTTGCAGGATTGCACCCTTCTTGCATCTAAAAATATTATCTATCTTCTTTGCTTGAGCCATGACATAAAATTTTCCAGTTTGTGATGTCATTGGCTTCTGTACCTACAAGACTCAAAGAAACATGATCATATAAAAATACTTTATGAAACAAAAATGCATGTATACAGGATTCAATCTTCCATCTACAAGATTCTCTTCAAGGCAATCTGTAAACCAATAATCCTATAGATGAAGCACCCTTATCGTTCTTCTTCTTGATTCATTTTCAGTGTTGAAAAATCAGTTGGAAGATGGAGGGTGACTATGTAATAGTGATGTGGCAGTGGGTGATATGGCAAATGGATGATGTGACATGTTGACTGATGATGTGGTAGTGAATGTGCAATATTGGTCAATGTTGTGCTGCCATATTGTGGCAAAATTGTTGTTTAATTAATGTTGTGTCAAAATTGAAGAATAATTAACAAATTCCAATCCCTACAAGATTTGAACTCATGACCTCCATTATGTAATTTGAATGGTTTACCAATAGATCACAAGTCACACTTATGAATTTAATGGAATTTTGGAAATTTTAATTATTCGAAAATGAAAATTGAAACAACAACTTGACAAGTGGCCAATCTAAAGCTGAGAAGATTGGAGATGCCGGAGCCGGAGCGACTGTTGATGCAGGGAGCCAACCGGGTTACTTTCCGCTTTTCTGTCAGCGAATGGAGCTCGCCAACACTATGAACCAATCGAGAGCTTCATATCGCTAGGCCTTCTCCTCTTGCAGTGGCTTTTGCCACGTTCCAGCATCTACCCCGGCCTTTCCTTGCATGCTCCATACACGTTTTCTCATGGATACACATGCATGTTTGTTTTTATTCCAATCACTACACCTAGCCCGGGACGCGCTTCTATGTCACATATTCTCTCCATCTACTTAACCATTTCTCCCTCTATATTAGCGTTTTTCTTGGCCACTCGGCCTTCCAAATTTTCACTCCCCTCATCTCTGTGGGGTGGTTTAACTGTTTAGATTATCCATCCTACTTTTGGAATGCAAGTTTTCTCAGTTCCTCCTCAGAAGGTTACGTTGGCTTATATCTCGCGCTTGGTGCCTCTGTCGCTCTCGCTCGCGGTTGTGAGGGGGTGGTAAAGAGGTTAGTTTCTTTTTCCCTGGTTATCTTATGATACATACTTTTTCATTTCTGTATATATAATCTTTCGGGATAATTTAGTTCTGGTGATCTACTTTAAAGAGACAAGGCTACGTATATCCATGGAATTCTGCTGTTAAATGGTTTATACTAGCTTGCCTTCTGCTTCTATTGTGCCTTTTAATCATTTGCTGGTCCTCTGATATTCATTATCAATATTTATGTTTGGGACTATGTACTAGTTTTATGTCTTTGATGGTCTTTTTCTCCATGGATTAAATTGCCAAGATGCTCAAGATGCTCTTTATTAAGCTGAAGAATTCCATTGTCATTTATAAGCCATGCATAGATTTTCGTATTAGAATCGGGGATTGGTGGTGTATACTTGTTATGTACTGTTGCTGTATAGACTACAAGGATACCTCTTCTAGTTAGATGTCTTCATCCTCTGGTGTTTTTTCGACCTGAACTGTTAGTCTGTTCTTGGCTTCTTTGGGTCTGGCCGGTAAGTGGTTTTTGGTTTCCTGTTTTTGGGGTGGTTTCGCCCATTATCCCCATTCCATGGTATTTTTTAAAATCTCCTCAGAGTAATTGTCTTGTCCACTATGTGATGTGGCATTGGTACTTAAGTGTACTGTCCCTCTTGGAACTTCCTTCTTTATCAATATGGCAGCTTGTTATCGTCATTATCTATACTTTCCCCCGTCATAGTTTTCTTCTCGTTGATAGTGTCTTCATTGTATCGCGTGTTCTTTCCTCTGGAGAGTTCTAGGCGCGGTATTCTATGCCTTCTCTGTCCCATCCTCCTTTATTTCCCCCATCTGGCTATTACTCCATCCAGGTGTTATATTCCTTTTTGGATCGGGGTAGATTTATCTTTTGTCCTTTCCTGTCCTTATCGTATTTAAGGAAGGGGATTTTATCTTGATCGATGGATGGTGGTTCGGACACTTCTGCCACGGAGGCTTTGATCCATGCCACCATCTTGCCGGAAAAGTCTTGTGAGAGGTCCACGATGTCCACCGGGTGGCAAGCCACGGTGGATGATATGATTGTTAAGCCTGTGTGGCATGGGAAGGATCCGCGGGTCCATACAAAGGCTTCTCAGTACAATAAAGCCAGGAATCCGATTAATACTTCTTCTCCTCCTAAGGCCATCTCTCTGGATTGTTCTCATCTCTCGGACAGAATTGGCAGTTTACCGAATCTTGCATTGATTGGCAGATGGCATTTCCCAGTTATGGACGATGCTTTTATGAGGAATTGGCTCGATGAGCAGTGGAAGCCATTGATCGGTTATACCCCTATTATCTCTCGCCTTATGAAAGATTGGTACTGTTTCCATTTTCTTAAGGCGTCTGATTTAGAGAATGTCTTCAAGAGTCCCTGGGTCTGTGGTAGAAGCTTCCTTGCTCTCTACTGGTGGTATATTGGTTTTGATCCATTAAAAAACACTCCTTCTAATAGTTTGATCTGGGTTAAACTCCCAAATCTACCACTGGAAATGTGGTCTATCTAATCCCTCACAGAGATTGGAAACTCCATTGGCAAATTCGTTTATGTGGATCCTTGGTGCCATGGAGAAAAGGATAAAAGGATTGCGTGGATTCTCATCGAGAAGACATATAAAGGAGGATACCCTGACCATATTGAGATTGCTTGGGGTCGGTCCAGTATCAAACAATGGTTAGACTTCCGGGGTATTCCGTTTAGGTGCTCTTTTTGCCACAGGACTAGACATCTCATTAAAAATTGTAGGCGCCATGCAAATACGTCGTCTCGACTGTTCTTTCGCAGAAGCCGAATGGAACCGTCCATCCCTCTTGCTGAGAAGCTTTCTTCATCATCTGTTAGTTTATCAGCGTTTGATCCTAATGATGAGCAGGCCATTATCCACACATAGCCTCCTCTATCTCATCGGCCTCCTCGTGTGGACTCTTCCGTCAGGCCTGATAATGGAACGACCTCCCCTGTTATTCCTGTTAATCTTGATAAGGGTGGGCCTTCTAATTTCTTTTGCGCAACCATTCCCGAACCTGCAGTTAACAAGGCAGTTCCTTCTCCTCCACCTCTGCCTATGGGTGATTCTATTGTCGGCTCCCATTCTATTACCATCTCTTCCTCCTCCCCGACTCCGGATAAGTGCACTCGTCCTTCCTCTAAAGGTAAAGGGTCGCGGGAGGCTGCCACCCCTTTTAATTCTCCTGTGTCTTCTCCAGCGAATCGCTTTGACAATGATATTGATTTTCTGCTCTATAAAAAATCTCTTGAGCTGGAGCTCCTGACCATTCATAAGCCTAATTTCCCTGCTTCACCCTTCATTAGTCCTAATTCCGTAAAGAATATTACTGTTAGGAAGAAACAGGTTGGTGGTAGTTGGCATTTCAAGGGGAGAACAATTGCTTCTGCGTCCGGTGTGAGGAACTTGGCCCTCGTTGATGTTCCTATTCATGATATGTCTGAACTACAGCCCCTTAGAGCGAGCTTGGCTAGTGAGCCCTCCAAATGAATTTCATTGTTTCCATGAATATCAGGGGTTTAGGCGCTAACCCAAAATTCTTGGCGCTTAAGGAGATTTTCCAATCAGCACGTCCTAAGATCATTTTGATCCAAGAAACCATGCACAGCTGTCAGGCCTCCATCTCGTACTTTCAGAAAATGTTTCCGTCATGGTTCATGGTTGCTACTGAGGTAAGAGGCCTTTCTGGGGGTCTGGCTGTATTATGGGATCCTACGTGGATCATTGCTAGAGCATTTAAGTATTTTGCGGGTATTCTTATCTCGGCTTCTCTCAGAGGCCATAACTTTCAATTTAACATTCTAAATACCTATGCGCCCTATAAAAACAGATTCCCCTTTTGGGAAAAAATGTTGCATTAGAATTTTTTGATCTTGATTTTCTAATTATTGCGGGAGACTTAAATTTCACCTTATGCTCTGATGAATGTTGGGGTAAGTGCCGAAAAAGAGACCCGCTGGCTGATCTTATTAAGATGGAACTTCTTAACAGAAATATTTTGGATATTGCACCTACTAAAATGATGCCTACATGGGACACGACAGGTCAGGTGAAGCTTATATTGCAAAGAGGATTGATCACTTCATTATTCATGCGAGCGTCACCGACAAAATGGGCATGCCCTTCTCTTTTATTGAGACGACTTTTTCTTCTGATCACAGGCCTATTGTCCTAAGCTGGAGGGAGAAGGGCTTCAGAGTGGGTTACCCCTTCAAATTTAATTGGACTTGGTTGGAGATCCCATAATTCAATAAGATTATTTCCAAATCGTGGAAGGAGCTATCGGCCGGTGATTCTTCCCCTCCATTGATGTCTTTGAGGGAAAAAATGGTGGTATTGAGAAAGGTGTCAAAGGAATGGCAACAAGACAGGAAAAAAAGGGACAGGCAGTTGCTCCATGATATTCAAATGGAGATGGACCACCTCATTGGTTCCACCTGTTCAAATGATCTTCCTCTCAGTATTAAATGTCGCATAAGGGATTTAGAGATCAGAAAGAAAAAATTTCTTCTCCGGGAGGAGGCCTCATGGAGGCTCAAAAGCAGGGAAATTTGGCTCAAGGAAGGCGACCAGAACACTAGTTTTTTTCATAAAGTTGCAAACACTAGGCGGGTCAAAAACTCAATCTGGAAAATTTCTGATGGAAAAGGTGGTTTCTACGTATCCCATCAAGATATTAAAAATGAAGCAGTGTGCCATTTTAAATCACAATACAAAAGGAAGGAAGTCTGCGATTTTCAAGATGTTCTCTGGGGGATTGAATTGGCACCAACAATGTTCGACGATGATGGTAACGCGAGTCTTTTCCAGTAAATTACTGAAGGGGAACTTCTTGGAATTCTAAAAGCTTTTTTTAAGGATAAAAGTCAGGGCCCGGACGGCTAGACCATTGAGTTATATATTCACTTCTTCGACCTCCTCAAAAATGACTTGCTGCAGATGGTAGATGCATCCCGTATATCTGGAAGTATTCACCATAACACTTCATCCACTCTGATTACTCTTATTCCTAAGAAAGATGAAGCGGAATATTTTCATGACTTCCGGCCGCTATCTTTATGCAATATATCTTTCAAAATCATATCCAAGCTTATTGCAGAAATATTGAAACCGACGTTGGCTTCCTTCCTCTCCATGGATCAACATGCTTTCTTAAAAGGCCGCAACATATTGGATGTTGTTGCCATCACTCAGGAAAGTCTGTTTTCAATGATAACAAATTCGATGGATGCGTCCATTCTTAAAGTTGATTTGCAGAAAGCCTACGATTGTCTGGATTGGGGATTCTTGAGGTGTTTGCTGGCTAAAATCGGACTAAACTCTCAATCCATTGATTGGATCATGTCATGTGTAGAAAATGTCCATTATTCGGTGCTTATTAATGGAATACCTTATCCTTTTTTTCCTGCGGAAAGGGGACTTCGCTAGGGGTGCCCTCTTTCACCTCTCTTATTTATTTTGGCAATGAACACACTCAGTCTTTAGATTAACAGAGCCGTGGCCAAAAATCATTGCAAGCAAGTTAGGATCTGCAGGGGTATCTATGTATCACATAATCTATTTATAGATTATGTTCTCATCTTCGCCATGCTGTGTAGGACGACATGGATCTCCTTCAACGACATTCTTAATAGGTTCCAGAGGGCCACTAGGTTATATATTAACAAAGGTAAATCTTCCCTTCACCATAATGATACAAACATGGAAATGGTTATTTGGATGGCTGATTTGCTTGGTATTGTTTTGAAATCGATTAAACATGGCATGAAATATCTGGGTTTTCAATTAAAAGCTAAAGGTTACTCTAGTTTGGACTGGCACTGGATCCTGGAAAGTTTCTATAAAAAAATCCCGACTTGGGAAATCAGGGCTCTCTCTCTCGCTGGGAGATATATTCTGTCTCAGTCGGTCTTGACGTAGTTAGCGGTGTATTGGGCTCATATTTACTCTCCTCCTGCTAGCATTATCTTCAAGATAAATAGATTGTTGGCAAATTTTATTTGGGGTGGAAGTTCCAGTGAAATCAAAATTCACCTAACGAAGTTGGAAATGATCTCTATGCCAAATAAGAATGGTGGATTAGGTCTGCTCGACATGCGTTCTTTTGGTAGAGCACTATTATGCAAATCGTTGACGAGGGCCATTTTCGGCGAAGGTCTTTGGAGTGCAGTCATTAGGAAAAAATACCTGCAAGACAAAGATCTAGTTTTTTGGTATCAGAGGGGTTCTATCGGAATTAGCCATGGTTTTGCTATATGGCTCAGTCTTAGGAAAGTCCAACATTACTTCCTTCAAAACCTGAGTTGGAACTTATTCTCTGGCGACCGTGTCTTCATTGACATTGATTCCATTGCTGGCGATCGTGAGCGCACATGCATCCCTAAAATTTTGTTACCTATTCTTTATAGAAATGGTATTTTCACGTGGGATAAAATTATTTCTTCCTGGTGCGGCCTTATTCCTATTTGGAAAGACGCTCATGATCTTCACTTGCCTGTCACACTTCATTCAGAATGGAATTTAGTAAAAAACTTTCTATGCAGTTTGGGCATCCATCGATCTGGTTCCGCGGATATGCTTATATGGAGTGTTCCAAATAAAAAATTGCCTGTTAGAATAAAAGACATATATGCTGATATGATTCATTCTAAAGCACAAATCTCTTGCTCTATATTCCCCATTAAATTCTGGAAATTGGGTTGCCCTCTTAAAATGATATTGTTCACGTGGCTGGTTTTCAACAACCGCAATTTGATATGGGACAACTTGCGAAGGAGGTGCTGGCATGGTTCGAGTAGATGTTCCATGTGTGAGGCAGCGGAGGAATCCAACCTTCATATGTTTTTCCAATGCGACTCCTCTCTAGAGATCTGGTATGAATTGTCTCTGCTTTATGGTTTTTCTCACAATGTTTTTGTTACAGTACAAGATGCTTTTCAATGGTGGTGTGCACAAAAGGTTTGGCGTTCTTTGTTTATCATCATCTTATGGTGCTTATGGAAATGGAGGAATGCCAAGATCTTCCAAGATTCTAAAGCTCCTCTGATGTCTTCTATGCAACATATTTTATCCACACACGGAATGCTGCCTGTTAAGAATCACAAGACGGATGTGCAACGAAAAATTGAGGTGGCAGTCCCTCTCAATACTTTACCCGCTGCTTTCTTTGATGGGGCCGAACAGTTCAATATATGTGGATGTGGGGTTCATGTAATCATGGATGAGAAGCTGCAATATTTTTTTATCTTGGAACGGGGGGAGAGGTACTAACAACCTGGCTGAGGCAAGGGCTCTCGCTGGATTGCTTTCCTTCTGTGTGTTTATGGAGATACATAACATTTCTATTTTTGGAGACTCAAAAGTCATGATTGACCATGTCAGGGGTGCCTACCATATCAATTATCCACATCTCCTGGATGGATGGATTGGATTATGTATTTCTGGAATAAATTAATACAACCATCTATCAAGCACATTCCCCGCTCCCTTAATGTTCGGGCTGACCGTCTGTCAAAGGAAGGTCTGTCACTTGAGCCTGGTGCTTGGTCTTTGATGATATCTGATGACGACCATTCTTGCTTCATACAGGATTTCTTCATCCCTGGAATATGATCTGATCATTTTGCTTTCTTCCCTATCCATATATTTTTCACAGATTTCTCTTTTTGGCTTTCAGTATTTTCTTATCTGAATTGGTTCCTTGCATTTTGTCAGACTGTATTTGCTATGTCCATGTTTCTGATCTTCAAGGGATGACCCTATATCTGTAAGATTTTGGTTCGACATGCTCGCAAGGATGCTACTTTTTTGGCTTTTGCTGTATCTCATATGTACTCTTTATATTGTCTCAATATAATACTATGAAGATTTTTCTCTCTGAAAAGTGGCCAATCTAAATCCAAGATTTTCAGGAAATATGATTCAAAAATATTTGCCAAATCATTTTTCATATCTTTTGAATTCATCATTTCCAAGATTCTTAGGAAAATGAAATTCCAAAATATTTGCCAAATTATTTTTCATACCTTTTGAATTCATTATTTCCAAGATTTTTAGGAAAATGGAATTCCAAAATATTTGCCTAATTCTTTTTCATATATTTTGAACTCATCTTTTTTGCCTAGAAAGTGGATTCTTTAACCAATTTTTATTCTATAAAAGCTTGGGAAATGTTTATAGCACACACACACACACACACACACACACACACACCACACACACATATATATATAGTTGTAGGTTGTAAACATGGAGAAAAATCTCATCTTTGTAGTAAGAATTCTTTTTTTTTAATAATTCTTTTTTTTGTTATTTAATTATTATTATTATTATTTTTTATCAATTATTATTTTTATTTATTTATTTTTATATTGATTGATTTTTTTTCACTGCAGCTTGGCAACACTACTAGGTGGCTGACCATGGTTTTGTGTCTGAGCCAATGGATGGCCGTGATCTTGGGTGCTGGCTACATTTAATTGAAAAACCGTTTTTTTCACACAACCTCACAAATAACACTCCAGAGAACCTTGAAGATCTCTCAAATGGTTACAAATTTAGCTAAAATATTTCACACTAAACATAAATCACTGCATTCTGAGAAAAACCCATGTTTTAGGTTTTTTAGATTCGTTTTCATTTGGTCACAAAATACATTTTAAAAATGACGTTTTTAACCTCTGCGAATTTAGCCTCTGCTCAGTTAACTGCCGAGTGAAATTCGTTTTTTTCTTTTTTAAATCAGGACAATGCACAACTATCTTTCATTTTTTCAAAATCGCACATAACATTTGCAACAATTTGTTTCCTTGACTTCCATAAATTTTTATTTGTTTACTTTATTCTCATTTTCGTTTTTGTGTTTTATTTTTTATTATTTAAAAGAAACAAATAATGAAATGATTTTTTTTTTTTAAACAAAAGATATACTAACATGAAATCCTTTTTCTGATCCTCCAGGTCACACAAAGCACGGGAGGAGAGCATACTTATGAATTCTTTATGTAATTGAAATTTGAAATTTGAAAAGAAATATAAGAAGAATTTGATTTCAAACCTCAAATTTTAATTTTCTAAACTCCACTTGTTTTCCTTCACAAATATGCCCTTGATTGTAGATCTTTCTGCCAATGATTAGTGAATGAGGTGGCTCTTACCACACCACCAAAATTTCCAATAAAATGAAATCGAATTTGAAAATCAAAAACTTAAAAAAAACTCTCCAAGCTTGGTTTTATTTTCCTATTCTATACTATGCTATTTCGAGAACGAGATTTTTTGTTTGTTTTTAAGTCTAGGAGTATTTCCAATGAAGCCATTTACGGATCAAAATATCTAGTATGCTCATATCCAAATGTGAAAAATATCACTGGATGTTTACAAGGATATGAGAGATCAATTGCACATTTGGATTAAATGCTAGGATTCGTTGAAGAATGGAAGAATGTTGTGGCCTAGTCATCTTTTGAAACCAATCTTCATTGTAGTCCTCATTCTCTTGTCTCTCCTCCAAATGCTTGAATATCATTCTAGATCTCCTGTCCATAAATGGATTAGTTCAAAACTCTTATAGTGAAAAGATTGATTGAAATTTATGCATCCTATTTACCATGATTTATATATGCAGCTAAAAATGAGATCCAAAGCTAACTCCTATGTACACTTCCCCATGTTACTAAGATATTGCTGTCACCAAGTCATCCTTTCAACATGAGTTATTTTTTCCAAAGAAAAATATTGGTATTGAATTAAATTCCTAATGCCTAATCCCTTAGCACCATCCCCGACAACGCCGCCAAAATGTTGGGCAATTTAATTGCTTAAATTGCTTTCATTAAATTATCAACCAGTGATACTCGTAAGCTTGTGATAATGCTAACAAAATATATGCAGGAGTAGGCAACTAACTCCATGTCTAACTAAATGATTTTTGGTTCAATATAATATGCAAGAGAAGGGGCTCCTAATTGAGGAGGTCCTAGTTGTCCTTCCTTATAGGATTATAGATTGAAAAGAAATCATTGATTACATAAAACCAGAAACTTGAAATAAAGACAAGAGAATGAATTTTAATTGTTGTTCATATTCAAATAGAGAGAGAGACTAACTTAGTCCCTTGATTCTCCCCTCATATATTGATCCCAACTAAACTAAGATTCATTTATAAGCATAAGAAATGAAATAACTTGAAATTTAAAAGCAAAAGAATGAATTTCAATTATCATGCAAATAAAATAGAGAGAGAGTCTAACTTAGACCCTTGGTTGTCCCTTCATATGCTAATAAGATTTTAATTTAAAACTCATTCATCAATCACAAACAAATCCTCAAACATCTAAGCAATTAAATGAAATAAGATCTATTATGAAATAAAATGTTTATTTGATCTTTTTAGAGTGAGCTCAATTCTCTTAAGAACAAAGTGACAAGCTATTCCATAATTTCATATACTACATTAACACAATTTATATCTAAAACTATAGAAAGAAAATTTATGTAAAATGAAGCTTTATTCTATTCCATCATAAGTTGGATACATGCTCCAAGAGTCCTCTCGAAATGGAGGAGGTGCTCCTATTTATACAAAAATTTAAGCAACTAACTCATTAATGGAGGTCCACTAATCCCTCCTAGTTCCACAAATCATTCATATGGTTACAACCAATATGAGACACATATTCCTTTATCCATGATTTTTCTCCATGAGGTATGCTTGACCCCTATTCCAAATCTCCCTCAAATCTTCAAGAGAATTCGAATTTGAGTCTTGGAGGCCACATAAGAGTGTCTTGGAACCTTCCAAATCATCTACACATGTCACCAAACTCATTCCACCTTCAGGTATAAGCAAATATATGTTATTGTTATAAACATTAATCATAAATTCACTTTAAATACATAAAATAAATAACTTTGGAAGATGAAACTATGAACCCCCTATGGTAATGGAAATACGATGATAATGTGATGAAATGAGGTGACAAAATGAGGATAAAGGTGAAAATGGAGTGAAAATGTATGCTAATTTGGCGGCCCAACAGCTACCTAGGGGCATCTAAGTCGTCCAAATGGTTGAAAATAACAATAAGAAATGCTAAAAATAGAAGTGCTAAAAATAACATTGCTATAAATAGCAGTTCAGGTACCAGTGTTGGACATAGCAACAAGGAATGAAAAATGGAAGTGCTAAAAATAGATTTACTATAAATAGTATTTCAGGTTAGATTCCTATTTTAGTTAATCCCTGAACTAAAATTCTAATTTGATCTTAGGAGATGTTTGTAAAATAATTAATTAATTCATCTTGAGTTAATTAGTTGTAGAAAATCAAACATGAAGTCTATGTGAGGACATGCAACAATTTCTCCATTGATTGAGGGATTTATCCATCAGTTAAAGAGATAAGGATGAATTGTAATTAGTTGGATCAGTTAACTGAGTGAAGTCTAGTTAGATTAATTCAAATAGTTTGTTGAATTAATTGTGAGTTCAGTTAGTTAATGCTTGCATGCATGTAACTACTGCACTTCAGATAACTCAATATTCTCTCATAAATAACTCATGCATGTCAGTTCAGACAGAGACCTAGTTGAGATCAGATGATGGGACAATGTACTATCAGTTGGAGTATTTTTTCTATATAGGAAAATCATCCATGCAGAAGGAATTATCTCCTTCAGGATTGTGCAGTTATTTCAGAGGTCAGAACAGTGTGTGAGGGATTATTACACACAGGTGGCATCTTGAGGACCCAGGAGAAACTGCGCAAGGAAATAGGAGGCTTGGAGGACTGAATGAAGGCATATGTGTTGTCTATTCTATCTATGAGCAACAGTGAGGGATTGTGCTGAGAGCTGGATAGCTTGAGAGCTAAAGCTTTGTGTAATCCTGAGATATTTCCACTTGTATGATAATACAAAGATTGGGGTTTTAGGCTGAGGATTTCCTCGGGTTTTTTCTTCTGTGTTATGTGTGATTGATTTCTTATTCTCAGTTATATGTGTTCTCTTGATCTTGCTCAATTCGACTAAGCTTCTGCAAAGTGTTGTAGAAGTAGATCTTGTATTGTGTTTAAGTATATTGCATAATTTGTTGATCTACAGTGGGAATTTTCTACATGGTATCGGAGCAAAGGTGATCAAGGTGAAGAAGAGTATACAAGAAGTTCAAAGTTCGAAGTTTATGGTTCCTGAATATAGAAATTGAATTCTTATCACATCTCAATTTCACCAATGGCATTCAACAATCTAAGACTCGAGTATGCCCTTGATGGCAACTCAAATTATATAGCCTGGAAGGTTCGCATGGAAGCAATATTACAGGATAACGGTCTAAAGGACTTCATTGATCAAGAAGTCCCCAAGCTAACTGATGCTACTCAATTGGCGGAATGGAAGAAACATGTGGCTAGAGTAAGGAGAATCCTCCTGGAGGGAGTTCGAGACCACATTGTCTCGAGCCTCCATGAGAAGGAGACTCCATTTTCAATGTGGAAAACATTGAAAGATTTATATCAGAATAACAATGATCATAGGAAGCTAGCGCTGAAAGACAAGCTTTGTAAGATCAAGTGTGAAAAGGGTGACACGATCTCTACATATCTGAACAAGCTCACCACCTGCAGGGATGAGCTTGGAAGTGTAGGGATCACAACCGTTGATGATGACATGGTGAGTCTTGCACTCCTCGGTCTTCCTAAGAGCTGGCATAGCTACCAAGAATCGGTTAATGGAAGAGAAAAACTGCCATAGTGGGAGCAACTTTGGTAAGATCTGATGCAGGAGGAGATAAGAAGAAGCACCGGAGATGGATCTTCATCATCCAAGGAGGATGAAGAAAATTGTGCCTTAGCGAGTAAGGGGAAGAAAGGGAAGGAGAAGGATTCTCATCCCAAATTGAGTTCTTCCCATGGTGGGAAGAAGTTTGACAAATCGAAAGTGCGATGCTTTCATTGTCATGAGGTGGACCATTTTGCTACAAATTGTCCACTGAAGAAATCCAAGATGGGATCCAAGGAAGGATCTGTAGGTGAGGCATTGGCCTCATAGTTCGAGTTGGATTTCACCCTCTTCGCACGCATAGTTTCATCCATGGTGGTATGTGGTTGATTTCTTGATAGTGGAGCTTCTTTCCACATGACCAATGACAAGAATTTGTGCAGTACCTTGGATGAGAAGGATCTCCAGATGCGGATCGCGATGGGTAATGATGAAAAGTATAGTGTCTCAGGTGTAGGCATAATTTTTTTCAGAGGGAGCATGGAACTCGCATTACCTTGACCTATGTCAAGTATGTACCAGGACTGAGGAAAAATTTGGTGTCGATCGCAATGCTGGAAGACAAAGGCTATGATGTAGTCTTCAGTGAGGGAAATGTTTTCCTTCGACACATCACCACTAGACAAATGAAGCAGATCGGTTCACGAGTCAAGAACCTGTATGCTCTTGAGGTTCAAGATGCATGCAAAGCCTTGAGGATCAAGGAAATTGATGGAGACTTGGTGGTTGAGAGGGAGAGTAAATTAACTCTCAACATGTAGCCACAGGAGAAGTCTCAGACGATTGTGGAGGAGCCACGATTGCTGAAGTAGCTTCAGGAGGTTCTGGAGTAGCCACAATTGGAGAAGATGAGAGTAGATCAAGTGGAGGCATACACTCATGCAAAGACCTCCAGTAGGGGGAAATTTCGAGCCAAGTGGGCAGAGGGATCACATGCATCCATACCTCCAGGTCGGAGGTGGGGCGATGTGGAGTGATAGTCCCAAAAAGGCTGGAATAGGGGCAGGATCATTGAGGTACCCAACCTCTTTGATTAGACCTTGCTACGGGAGCCTCGACAAGGAGTAGCAGGACTGGCTGAGTTGGTAGAGACAGATGTGGATGGAGCGGCAGAGAGAGCTACAATGCAGGAATTCCAAGACAGTGCAGAGCTAGTAGGCTGCAACAATGCGAGAGGCATAGGAGTGTTGCACCAGTGCAAGATGGCACAGAGAGGTGTGCAACGGTGCAAGATGCATCGAGTGTTGCAGCATCTTAGAGGTTAGAGAGGGAGCACTTATCAGCAGCAGAGGAAGCTTCAGCATTAGAGGATGTTTCTAGCCCAACAGGGAGGTCAGTTGGGAGATTTTTTTATTTCTAGAGTCGCTGGAGAAACAACACTTGGGAGAGGTGTTGCATGCAGAACATTTCAAAGGTTCAGGATCGGGTTTGAGTTGAATGCCTTTCTTGTTGAGAGGGAGTGTTAAAAATAGCAACGATAAATGCTAAAAATACAAGTGCTAAAAATAACACTGCTATAAATAGTAGTTTGGGTACCAACGTTGGACATAGCAACAAGGAATGAAAAATGGAAGTTGTTGAGGAGGTAAATCCCCTCTGCGGACAGAGGCGATACCTACTAGCCCAGACCAGGTCTAGAAACAATCATCAAACGCTATAGCGCAAGTTCCTAATTGCAAATAAACAGACCGTTGATAAGGGCCTACCTGGACTCCGACGCTATTGTTTGTAAGAGGGGTGGTGCTCTCGTTCCTTTGCTCCGGCAGATCACAATCCTCACGATCTCTGTGAATGGACACCTACACATACAAGAAACAACACAAACACAAGCATAAAATCCAGCATATGCAACCATATGTCAGTCAGAAAGGACATAACTCATCATCATAAATAATAACAAGAGTGGAACCATAACCAATAGTCATTCATTAATAATTAATCAAAGGGGAGTACAACCAGTGTTCTGACGCTGGATTCTCCTTTAGCGAGTAGTCAGCAACACATGTCTCGCAATTCCTATCGGGAATAAGGACAAGCCTCTCTCTTTGGTTCTTGGACAATAATCTCCTTGCTTAGATTTGGCCTTATGGGAATCAAGAAGGCTCTTGCAGCATGAAGCTCTTGGAAATTTTGCAATTCTGAATCTCTGGAACTCCGGAACTCTGGAACTCTGGAACTAGCTTGCAAAGGAAAATGGGCAAGCTTTTATAGATGGAGGAAGGGGAGTTGGGATCATAGCCAATAATCATGGGATTGGCCATATCATCAAGGAAGCTTGCACGAGAGGTGGCAAACCACTTCCTCTCTATGGAAATCTGTAGCAAAACCACCCAACTCAAGATATATAGCAGTCCAAGAATTTGTTAGGATGAAACTTCCGTCGTTTATTTGTTAAAAAATGCCTCTGATTATGGTTTGCGTGGGTGCGACTCTATGACAGAGCGCCAATTGGCGCGCCCTCTTTGGAGGATTTTTTCCCTTGGCGCGAGGGCTACACTATGGAACCACGCCAATGGAAAAAGAGCTATTTTTAGGGTTTTTTAGCAGGAGATGTCTTCAGGGCAAACAAAGATCATGTTCAGGGGAATGCAATGCAAGTGTTTGTAGGCCATGTCACTTCTCATAGGTCCCGGAATGAGTCCTCCAAGATGCAGGAGAGGGGTAGCAGGGACGATGACAAATTGCTGTGTAACAGATGCCCCCTAAAGCATGAGGCCCGAGAGAGAGAGAGGGGTGAAATGCTTTATGAGAACATGTCCAACTAAAAACACTGCCGCTAGAAAACCTGCGTGGAGAAGTACAACTGATATCTCAAATACATGATATATGTGGTATGGGCGCAACCATCCATAGCAGAGTACACAATAATCTAGATCCAAGGTATGAGCGTAGCCATCCAGTGAGGATCGATAAATAGACTCAGGCATGGTCGCAACCATTCAGTGAATGAGTCATGTAATAATCATAATAATCCACAAAATCGTAGCCTAGATCCCAACAGACAAAATCCAGGGTCTTGCACTTCATCTCGATCCGAACAAAGTACAAGTTCAAGCATGCGGATATAGGAGTCGAAGTCGAACATGCAGGAACATCGTCTGATTACTAGCCAATGGTGAACGTTGTTAATAGACGTGAGAGGTACCACCAATAATGACAATGGCCCTCAAGGTACTACAGGTACAATATAGGGCATGTGAATCAGTGAGCCAGCGTCAAACACCTATAGAATCATCCGATCAGAGGCCAATGATGAAAACCTCACGTCAAATGCGAAGAACCTGCCATTGAGGCATGCAGGCTCCAAGGCACCAGAAGGGAGTCTCTAGATCAGCTTCCTGGATAATGAGCTGAAGTCGACAAGAAGTGACCTTGACCGAAGGTGGGCCATAGTGTTTCCCACATCATCGACGCGAGATGGAGGAAGATAATGTTTTTGTGAATCAAGATTATATGAGTTATCAGAGGGAGGTTGATATTTCGTAGAGGTCAACTTCTCTTGAACATATCGGTGGCACGACAGTGGACTTGGCAGTACTTGACATCAATCGATCAGAGGTCATGGTGACAAGGCAAAGAGAAAATGAGAGGTCAAACAGGACCACCCAAACCCACGGAAGCAAGTGAAAAATGAGATGAGATGTCCCCACCCAGACACGGATGCAGACAAGTGCCATGTTCAAGAGCGACATACTGCCGACACGACAATGATTCTGGTTCCATTTTCCCCACCATTTCTAACAAGTACCCCAATTATTTTATTAACAAGCTTGATGGGGATAGCATATGCTTGTAAAACATCATTTCGATGGAATCTAATGTCATCAAGTTTTAACGAGTCTGACAAAGGAAGAACTCGATGTCTTTTCATGTTTAGAGAGTTTGAAAAGACAACAGAAAAGTAAACTCCAGAGGTGTCCTTTTTCGTAAAGTTGTGTCTCTCGAGCCCGAAAAAGCATAAAACAATGCTCGAAAGAACCGCCCGACCATTACGATCGAGGAGTACTTTTCATGATTAGTGAGTTCGCCCTGAAAAAGTAAAAAAGCGACCGAAATCACGTCGTTTCGTAACCGTTAACGAGCCTGAAACGACAAGGGCACGATGATATTTTCATCTTCACACGGTTAGAAAAGAGCTTAAAGGTGACCGCCTCTTATTTACGTTTAACGAGTCAAGAGGAATAACTCAGCAATCTTTTCATCTTTAAACGGTCAGAAAAGAGCTGAAAGTAGACCTCCATTTTTATTCTCTTTAACGAGTTAAAAAGGGAAAAATACTCGGCAATCTTTTCATATTTTACGAGTTAGAAAAGAGCTTAAAGGTGACTCTTCCTAGAGGAACGAGTGGTATAAAGGGTAGCAACTGGTTCCGACAATGGTGGAACTGCTCAAAACATGTAGTGGTCAAGAGGTTGGCTAACAAAACCACTCATAACTGCGGTCCCTCAGGAAAGGAAAACAAACAAGTGAAAGCATACAATCGGCCAAAGAGATGGTGGCGATGGAGTGGAAACAACCAAGGCTCATCTAGCATAATTGAGCGGATAAAAATGGAAATCACGAGATGTACATCGGGTATGGGTTCATTTTTACACAAGCTTGAACCATGGAGAACTCTGCTTGGATTCGGTTTCATGTTTACACAAGCTTGAAACAAACAAATATGCTTGTTATAAGTTTGCATACCCCCCAGCATAATGACACAAAACGAGGTACATGCCCCCCAAGCTTCATTGCATTCAACAAAGTGGATGGAATGAAGGTTCACTTTCGAGATCTTGGAAAGACTCGACTTGTATTTTACGAGATCTGAATCAAAAGACTTGATTTGGAAAGGGAGTTGTTTCATTTTTTAATGAGTTGACAAAGTAAAAGAACTATCCTCATAACCCTTGTTTCATTTTTTAAGGAGCTTGACATAGGAAAGCGAACTATGCTCTGACCAGACCCAGTTTCATTTTTTAAGGAGCTTGACATAGGAAAGTGAACTATGCTCCGAACGAACTTCATCATAATGAACAGGTAGTCGTTGCTTCCAAAAGTGTCACTCTCGGTGGAAGGACAACATCTTGGAAGTCAGGACCCAATGCCCTAAGGACACTATGCACGACGGAAGCATCACTGGATACAAGCACGGGATAAGTAGCCATGTAGTTGACCTACAGTGTGGCAGATACAACTGGTGGATAAAAACTAGGAGGGGATGACAAATGCACAGGAGGCACCGAGGGACTAAGGAACGATAATTGATCTATAGTCATGATTCTTCCATCGTGTGGAAAGAAAACCACACAAAAAAGTGAAGAGACAAGGGCCCCCATGGCATAAACATAGTCACGGCCAAGGAGAAGACTGAAATCTAAAGCACCTTGGGTAACCAGTACATCTATATAGACGGTTTTGCCTCTGAAAGTAATAGGGAACTTTGGAAGGATCCCTAATGGTTGACTGGTTCCTCCGTCAAACGCTAACAGATTCTGCGCAACTGGCACAAGCTGGGAGGAGCCCAAATCTTGCCAAGTAGTGGAAGGCATAAGACTGATAGATGCACCCTCATCCAAGACAGTGCCAAGTACTGCCTTATCATAGGCATGTACTGTAATATAGAAAGGCACATGGGATGGAAGGCAGAAAGTAGTTAGGTGACTCCAGTCGAAGGAAACGACTAAACTACTTGGTGGGGGAATCATATGATTGCCCCCCTGCTCTAAAGGTACTGAAGAAGGACTCTCTGGATCAGCTGGGGTAGGAGGGTCATTTTTGGACTCAGGAAAATCTGATGAGACAAGAAGAACATGAGCATGAGGCTCTTCCGAAACATAGTGATTGACAGGTGGTGAACCTGAGTCGACACTCTTTCCGACCAATGGTTGGTCTGGAATACGCTTAGCACAACCTGGTTCAGAAAGAGGAGGATGGACAAGAGAAGGATCTAAATCAATCTCTTTGCCAAAAAGGAGAGGATTTGAAGAGAGCCTCCGATAACCAATGGGGAGTTGGGGTGAAGAAGATGTAAGACTTTCCAAAATAGCGGAAGCTTTATCCATGAGTCGACAAAGGTGAAGGAGATGGTTTCCTTCACATAGCCTACAGGGGAATCGAATCTTCCCATTCTTCTTACGATTTCCAGTTGATAGGGTAGCACCGCCATGAGCTTCAGAGGATGATGAGGGATGATCTGGATTGTGAGACCATGCTTCTAAGATCCTAGGAAGGCCAGGACAATCACGAAGAAGATTGTCTCCCTTGCACAATTTACAAGGAAACTTAACCTTTTGCGGGAGAGCAGAAGGTGTTCCGACTTGGGAGATACTCGGAGCAGTAGCTCCACTTTTAGCCTCTCGCTTATGAGACTTCTTCTTCTTCGTATTATTCTTCTTCTTCTTCTTAGCCACCTGGTTACTTGAATCTAGACTTTCACCAGGCGAAGTAGAAGATGAGGACGTAGAAACAGGCAAAGGAGGGGAGAGGTCCACTTTGGAATCAACATGATGTTGTTCGGGTGGAGGAACTGATTGACCAGTAGTTGAGACATTAGAGACCACAAAGGTTGAGAGCAACCAAACAGGCAACCCAACAGTTAACCCAGGAAGGGACAATGTTGCCATATAAGGAGCACCAACATTCCCAAAAGGAGGAAAATGACCAGGATTCCAGTCAGAGGGGATTCCTGGGTTGGTGAACTTTGGAAAAGTTGCCATCAAAAACTGAAAATCACACACGGGGCTGAAAAAGAGTCAAGACACACAATCAAACGGCCAACAAACAGAATCTAATAGGGGGTGTGATCGCGGGTGATTTAATTTTTACCACATTGAAATTAAGAAACTTCACTATTTCATGTTTTAAGAGTCAAGAAATGGATAAAAGGTGACTCTATCGCTTTCAGATTTGGAATAAGCATGAAGGGACAAGTGCTTGGTGATCCTTTCAAATTTAGGGAGTCAGAAAAGATCAAATGGTTGCTCAGGGATACTAGGCAAAGAGGGTGTACCAAATAACCGTGAACTACAATATACACCTTGGTTTTAGAAATGAAAGAGAAATCAACCAAGGACTTTCCGTACGTGCAGGCAATCTCCCCGAATGTTGTGTTCGGTATATCACGGGTATAGGGCGGCAGAAATGGCTTCCTATGGATAAAGGATGATAACCCAGTGGGGTCTCCCCATATACTCGACGGTACGTGGGAGCACAATTCTGTACTAGACCACTATTGAGTCACAAAAGGAGGAATCACCCAACCTTGAGTGGAAACAAAAGTGACTAGGTTTAATGACGCCAGAGCACGTCTCTAGCCTAGACCTCTAAACAGTGTGTGTTATGTTCCAATGCGTTGTTAGATTCATTCAGTTCATTTTAAAGTTGATCTTGGATTATGTTTCAATTTTCAGGTCTTACCGTATGTAATGTCTCAAAATTTCCTAAATGCAAGCTATATGCCACAGTATATCATTTTATTCGATGAATGCTAACTATAAGAGAGTTGAGAGCTTCCACACAAACAAAATTATCATAAAAGAACCAATGATATCTCTAATGTAGGTAATGGAAATTAAAAAGCTTTTCTTCAAAGTCACTAATCACTAATAACAATGAAAAGCTCTAATTCACATTAACTAATGAAAAGCAAAAGAGAATTTTTTTTTTTTTAATGTTAAGGGCAATATGCACTAAACAAACTTTGAGAAATGATAATAAGTGAGCAAAAACAAGCAAATTTCACTCAATGCAAGCACAATCAAATCCCTAAGTTGACAAAGCAGTCCTTCGAAACCGAGAAAAATCCCAAAGACACAAATGAGTCGTGTAATCTAGGCCCAAAGTGAAACAAGGCGGAATTCAAGTGAAAAAGAGGTAAGTCACTCAAACAATGAAATGAAATGATTAACAACCACTAAATGAGTGCAGGGGAGCAATCGGAAAGTTGACTGGACTAATAAAAACCAAAAACTCCTAAGGAGGGCTCGACACACAAAGCCACTAGCTGCCCTAGGGCTAAAAACATGGAATCGATAGAAAATGGCAAACAACCAAAGGATGAAGGTTAAAACCAGTCAAACATGACTCCAATACACTCAAACAGTCGAGAAAATGTAACCAAAATCAAAGACTAGGCTCAAAAGGCTTAAAATCAAGCAAACTCTAGCAGTCCCCAGGCCTGGCACGACTGTCAGGCTGAAACTAGCACCTTTTAAGGATTGGCGCGAGTAGTACATTGACAACTTGCGCTAATTGGCACGACTATCAGGCTGAAACTAGCACCTTTTAAGGATTGGCGTGAGTAATACATTGACAACTAGCGCCATTTGGCGTGACTGTTACGCGAAAAAACGCGCCAGCCAAGTTTTCTGTGCCAAAATGAAAAATAAGCAATCCAAAACCAGGCCAATGATAACTAGGTAAACCAAGAAGCAAAAACAGCAAAAGAACCCAGCCCAAAAGGCTGACCAAGCAAGCAAAAAATCAAGAAACAACTAAAAAGGCAAGACAAGCTCCCCAGCGGAGTCGCCAAATTGTTGAGGAGGTAAATCCCCTCTGCGGACAGAGGTGATCCCTACTAGCCCAGACCGGGTCTAGCAACAATTATCAAATGCTATAGCTCAAGTTCCTAATTTCAAGTTAGCAGACCAGTGATGAAGGCCTACTTAGATTCCAATGCTATTATTTGTAGAAGAGGTGGTGCTCCCTTTCCTTTGCTCCGGCAGATCACAATCCTCATGATCTCCGTGAATGGACACTTGCACATAGAAGAAACGACACAAACACAAGCATAAAATCTAGCATATGCAACTATATATCAGTCAGAAAGGATATAACTCATCATCATCACAAATAATAACAAAAGTGGAACCATAACTAATAGTCATTCATTAATACTTAATCAAATAAGAATACAACCAAAGTTCCGACGCTGGATTCTCCTTTGGCGGGTAGTCAGCAGCACATGTCTTGCAAAGCCTGTCGGGAATAAGGACAAGCCTCTCTCTTTGGTTCTTGGACAATAATCTCCTTGCTTGGATTTGGCCTTATGGGAACCAAGAAGGCTCTTGCAGCATGAAGCTTAGGGGTGATTTTAGGGGCGAATGTTCGCCCTTTGGCGAAATTAAGGGGTTTTAAATTTTTAGTGGGTGAATATTTTGTATCATAGTACATTTTTACAAATCACCTCAAATTGCCCACCTTATTTTAAGGGAGAGGGTAAAAAAGGTAAATTTAGCCCTTGAAATTAGGAGTTACAACCTTCCATTCGCCCATTTTCAAGAATAGGTTTTATTTAAGTGAATCCATTCGCCCATTTTATGGGCCAAAGGCCCAAATACCATATTTATAAAAGAGGTATGGTAAATTAATAAAAATATAAATAAATGAGAGGTATGGTAAATAAATAAAACATAATTAATAAAAATATAAATAAATGAGAGGTATGGTAAATAAATAAAACATTTTTTATATTTACTCCATAAGTCACCTTATTACATGCAAGGTGTAAACAAATAAAAATATAAGTAAAGTGGAGTTATGGTAAATAAATAAAACGTCTTTTTATACTTACTCAAAAGGTATGGTAAATAAATAAAAATATAAATAAACTAGATGCAGGGTAAATAAATAAAACCTCTTTTTATATTTAGTCCTTAACCCTCATTCTATTTATGAAGGCTCAAAAAAGAGGTTTTATTTAAATGAATCCTATGGGCCAAATACCATATTTGTAAAAGAGGTATGGTAAATTAATAAAAATATAAATAAACGAGAGGTATGGTAAACAAATAAAATATTTTTTTATATTTTTTCCATAAGTCACCTTATATTTACGAACACTCAAAAAATGTGTTATATTTAGGTGAAACCCATGGGAAAAATACTATGGGACAAATACCATGGGCTATATTATTACTAATACCATGCAAAAAGACATTATTAACCCTAATATTAGTATTAATAAAAATAAAAATGGCACATGGTATTGACCCATGGTATTCACCAAAATGGAACATGGCATTGACCCATGGTATTCACCTGGAATGTAGCCTATTTAAATGGGGGAATTAAACCAACATAGATCCATCTTTACTCTGGATCTACTAACCCCTGAGAGGTATCAAATATCGTGATATGCAAACTAGCATAGAGTGAAACAATATTTGATCCAATCAAGAGTAAAAATGGATGTTGTAATTTAATGTATGATAAACATTTTAGCTTGGTTAAAATAAAAATAAAATAAAAATCAACTATTAATTTTATTAATTTTTTATTAAATTACTAAGAGTAATTTTTAAAGTTCCAGAATTTTTAAGTTCCAGGTTTATGCATTAAACCCATGGTATTGACCCATGGTATTCATGTGAGCATAGACTATTTAAAGGGGAAATTCTATCTTAGATCCATCTTAATTTTGGGTCTACCAAATGCTCAGAGGGATAAATAGATTTCATCCCCGTAAGAGTGGTAGATGTGGAGTTTAAGATGGATATAGGTTGGTTTTTATGATAATGAAGATATTAAATAGACTTAGGAAATTATATTGTAAAAACATCTTAAGGTGAATGGTTAAAGCATAGACATTGGACAAGTATATTTGTATACTTCTGTTTTAAGCTGAAACAAATCCAAGGCTAAAAGGAATGGATTGATTGCACTAGTCATCCTTCTATAACTTTCCAACATATGTTGGAGTAAACAGATTGTAATTTGGGTAATTTTTCTAATTGCAAAAGGGAACATACTTGTGTATTGGCAGGGTGGTTACGAGGTCCCTAGAAGTGGAGTAAACATATTGTAATTTGGGTAATTTTTCTAATTGCAAACAGGAACATACTTGTGTATTGGCAGGGTGGTTATGAGGTTCCTAGAAGTGATGAATTTGAATTTTT
>APFE030507737.1:0-29250 GCA_000404065.3 Pinus taeda | reverse complement strand
CTCCATGTCCTTTCTTGGAATGATCATCATCCTTCTTACCTCCTGAAGAGCCCTCTCCTTCATGTGGATGTTTGGACCCTTCTCCAGCCAATTTGTCATTTCATTCTTGGTACAATATCCTCACCATTTCAGTGAGGTCCAAGAAAGCCTTTCTGAAGACTCTTTCTTTTTCTCTTGGATCCGTGTCTGTAGAAATTTATCCTTCTTATTCAGAAATTCTTAAAGCTTATGCTGAGACTCTTGAGGGTGAAATTGAAGGCGAAGGTGATGGCTCTCTGGCCTTCCTTGACTGAGGATTCTCCCATTCTCTAGTAAACTGTCCTTCCCCTCTTTTAAGTTTCAGCCTAGTAAGCATCAATACTTGCAAGACAGTTAGAAGATCTTTGCACAAAAAAAATCAAAAGACAACTACACCAGAGATTGACTGAAGGAGCATTTATCTACTTTGCAATTGTATAACAAGAGCATTTCGAAGGCTTCCTGGATCGTTTCAGGCTCTGTATATAGCTTATTTGACTGCTTTTGATACAAAGAAACAACAACATAGCTCTGATACCAACTTGATCTAAATTTGAAACTACTTGAAAAAGGTTTGCAAGGTATCCAATTCAGTAGTAAACATGTTTTAAAAAATGCCCATGTCTTGTAGTAAAGAAACAAATGTAATTTTCAGCTGTTCATGATCCATTCAAGCATATCATAATTATTTCCTTTTACTGTTTAACACATTAAAACGAATTCGTTCTGCAAAATAAATTAACCACATATGCAAAAGAAGTTGATGAAGTAGTTCACCCCTCCTGGGCTACGTCTACTGGGTCCAAGGCTCCCAAATGGGCCTGTCCTCGTTTTAATTAAATGCTCAAAATGTATTTACAGCTGAATAGAAGTCTCTACAAGTGAAATAGACTATAAAAATGGATTCAGAACACATGAATCCTTCAATATTGACTTCTGGTTCACCTCCAATGGATACCTGTAACCCGATACAGTTCTCTCAATACTGGGCCTTGGTGGCTCCTAGAACTTCCACGGCTCCAAAACCTATGTAAACGACCTCTAAATGATGTAAGACCTGTGCCAATGGCTTCAAAAGGTCAAAAATACCCAAAAAAAAAAAAAAAAAAAAAAATTGTCCAAAACCACTTTTCCTAGCCAATGTTATGGCCCATTAATGATTCCCTCTAGTTTAGCCTAAAAGAACTCCAGCTAACTGTAGTTAGTGTCCAGTTAGCTCTGCCAAATCTGGGGTGTCTGCCAAATTTGGCGCCACCACCAACAGGTCCGCCAACTCCGCCTTGATTGCCGGCTATAAACGCGCATGTGACCATGTTTAATTAATTCGGCGGTTTCTGCTGGCAGGTAGGCTTAAGCCGACGGTTCCCGAGGCTTGGTCATATGGCACGGGGCTGGCCCTTAAGGGCTCGCTCCTTTTCTTCCCGCCTTAAACCAAATTTAAACTTAAAATTAAGTTTCCTCTTCCAATATAACAACGACCGCCCTCGTAGCCTAATGGTAAGGCGTTGGGTTCATTGGAGGTAGGTCTTGTGTTCGAACCACAATCCAACCAACTTTTAAAATAAATGCACATACGCTTGCTTACGTCACCTTGGGCCATGTGGCGGCCTCTGGGATTTCCACGTGGCAACTTCTAATTGGCCCACTCAAAAGGAATATTCCGTGGAATATTCTTTTTATTTTATTTTTTTTTGAAAATTCAAAAATTAAGGGTTATTGGGCGATTTTGTTTTTGACATAACTCTCACATACTGTGACTGTTTTTTGAATCGTTTGTGATGCCGGAATCAGGAGGAAGAGATCTATCTGGTCGCTTAGGTTCAAGACAATTACGAGCACTTTCATTTTTGGTAATTTTATGACACTTGGGACATGAGCCCCTAATCACCAGCTCCATCCAAGATCCCGAGCGATTGTCCTAAGTTTGATGGGAAAGCAAAAGAAGACCCTCAAACCCACATGATGACATATCACCTCTGGTGCTCTTCAAATTCTTACATTGACGATTCTATTCGTCTCTGTCTTTTCCAACGAACCCTCATAGGTGCTACAACAAAGTGGTAAATTGAGCTTCCTCGAAGTACTTACAATGAATTTAACTCTTTAGCCATGGCTTTGTTCACACATTTCCAGTTTCCGGTTCGCTATGAAACTGGCACCCATTTACTCACATCTCTTAAGCAAGATACTGTGACACACATCTCCGATCACATCCATGAATGGATACGTAGACGTTGCCTGATCAAATTCGAGATTGCTGATTAGTTGCTCACTGAATGGTTCACTAAGTCATTCGTGGATCCAATTGGTCATGATATAGCTATGGGTGGGTGCATTACTAAAGAACAGGCCAGTTATCATGCCCAGTACTTAGATCTAGTTTAATCTTAGTCTGGCACTTTGTATGAGTTACTACCCGATGCTCCATGGCCATCATTCGATCCCACGACATCAAAGTCGCAGGCTACACGCCTGTTGATGGAGTCATTAGTTTAGTGGTCTAGACGCCTGCTAAATCTTCTTCCAAATAGAAGTCGGTCTCAAACACTATTTCCACTAGTTCCTCCCAGAATCCACATGGCCTTGGTAAAACCTCAGAGGTCCACGCTATCTAATCTACCACAACAGACAAATCCTCAAAAGGTAAGAAGAAAGGCAAAGGCAAGGTTAAAATCGATGCACCAAAACATGGTCCTCCTAAGTCATTTGCTGGTGATTCTTCATAATGGAAACCTAAGTATCCATTCCTAATTTGCAGGGAGGATCATTATACCAAGGATTTTTCTCGACGATATGAAGTTAGTCATTTGCTTAAAGGGACCTCAGCTGTCTTGAAAGAGTCATTTCCATCTCAGCAGACCCAAATGGTAGACCAACCTCAATCATCTGCTTCCTAAGGATCTCAAGTGTTCATGATGAGTATGCTTATTAATGTGGCTACTAGATCAAAATATTACCAAACTCTTGCTTTGATAGTTAGGAAAGAGAAAGAGGCCACCCCTTCTTCTTCTGCCCTGAGTTCTGGCCCTCTTCATATCGAGCACCCTAACCCTAATTCCGCTATACGGCCACCCTCTCGAGATGTGCTAAGGAAATCCTCATACAATCCCAATGCTCGGGCTGCTCAACACTATAATATTGTTGAGGATTTGGCTCAGGCACTGTCAGTGATGTCGGCTCTTGAGATGCTCCAAAGCCGCCCATCATAGCAGAAATATTTGCTGTTGGCTATTGGGGGTATTGATCCTACTGATTCCAATTTGATATGTTTTGATCTAGAGAACCATGTTTTGTGCTTGCCTCATTAGATTTCCTTTCTCATTCAGGTAATCATCAATGAGAAGACCATCCACATAATTGTCATCGATGAAGGTGCTTCCACCTCAATCATGTCAATTTCCTGTTAGAAGGCAATTGGTTCTCCTACTTTGAACTGATCCCATAATACTTTGGAAGCTTTCAATGGGCGTGATTCACGACGCTTCGGTGTCCTACCTAAGCTTTCCATTACTCTAGAGGGAAAGATAGTACAAGTCAAGGTAGAGATTATTGGCACTAATCTCAATTGTAATATTCTACTCAGCCGGTGCTGGACCCATGCCATGCATGTTGTAGCCTCCTCCCTATTCTACATGATTCATTTTCTCCATCAAGGGAAGATTGTCACTGTCGACCAGCTACCCTTCTTTGCCTCTTCCTCTTCAGATGGCAATGTTTCGTATGTCAAGCACACTGGTGCTCCATATGAGAGTGTGGGGATAGGTCTTTTTAAAGATTCTGCCTTGATGGGAATTTTTCCACTCCCACCTCCTCATGTTGCCTTTGTCAACATGATCTTACTCAAATCTGATCCTTGGGTCATACCTTCACCAGATCTTGCTGATACTTGGGGCAAGGTTATGCCACTTAGTCCCACCGAAATCAATTACGTGGAGATTGTTTTGGCCTCAAGTGTTGCATCCTTCGATTCTCCTGTTTCGAAGACCTCTCTTGATACGTATTCTTAATCCCCATGGCTTGGCGCTTTGGAATCTCTTGATCCCTTGGCCAAGACTTTTCTTGTTGACAAAGGTATCATGGAAGTAATGTCTCTCAAGGAACCACCTTGGAATGATACTCATCATCGTTCCTCATTCCTGCCTCGCCCGGTGGTCACGTCTACCAGTCTCAAGGAGTTCTCTTCTTCATTTCCTTCCCTCCTACTTCCACCACTGATCATGACTCATGAAGTATGGTTGGAGGGAAATTTGGGTAATATTACCCAAATTATGCCAATTGATATTTATATCAAGCCTGGTATAATTGAACATGTCGATATCAGGGTAACTTGTTCTTCGAATGAGATCAAGACTTATACTCGTCTATTTCAAAAATTCTATGATGTGTTTGCATGGTCATACGAAAAAATGTCTAGCATTGATCCTAGCATTGTTGTGCATGGAATACAAACTTATCCTCATGTAAAGCCCGTTTTCCAACAACTTGACCCAGTGTACCCTAGGAAGTCCGCTGCTATCAAGGGTGAAGTTGAAAAACTTCTTAAAGTTGGATTCATCTATCCAATCCCTCTTACAGATTGGGTGTCAAATATTGTCCCGGTGATGAAAAAACAAGGTACGATCTGTGTTTGTGTTGATTATCATGATCTCAATTGTGCTTGTCCTAAGGATAACTACCCTACTCCCTTCATTGATCAGATCATTGACGAATGTGCTGGGAGTGAAATTTTTTCCTCTATGGATGGTTTTTTTGGTTACAACCAAATTAACATTGCATCGACCGATCAAGAAAAGACAACTTTTATCTATCCATGGGGTATGTTCACGGACAAAAATCTCCCTTTCAGCCTAAAAAATGGTGGGGCTACATTTCAGTGGGCGACGTCCTATGCATTTCATGATATTCGCAACATTGTCCAACCTTACTTGGATGATCTTCCCACTCATTCTTGTAAGCACCAAGATCACCCTGACCATCTTCGACATATTTTTCTTTGCTATAGACACTACAACATTTGGTTAAACCCATATAAACTTGTTTTTTGAGTAGAATCTGGATGACTCCTCGGCTTTATCATTTCAAAGGACAGTATTTTCCTTGATTTGCTTAAAGTCGATGCCATTGTAAATTTATGCCCTCCATATTCATTGCACCAACTCCAAAGCCTACAAGGAAAGGCAAATTTCCTCTATCGTTTCATACCTAATTATGCTAGGCCAGCTACAGGATTTACCCAGTTTCTCAAACAAGGAATGCCCTTTGTCTAGGATGAGGTTTCCCAAAATTCTTTTGATGACATTAAGGTTGTCCTCATAAATGCACCTTTGTTGCATCCCTTGAATTATCATCGAGATTACTTCCTTTACCTAGCTGCAGCCCCTAGCACCATTACTATGGTCTTGGTCCAAGATGTTGAAGAAGGAAATAAACATGTTATCTACAACCTTAGTCATAATATCCTTGACACCGAAACACGTTATGCCAATGTCGATAAGTTGGATTTGGATACCTTCCAGGCTGTTCAACGCTTTCGACACTACATCCTCTTATGCACTACTACTATAATTTTTGAATGCAACCCCATGACCTACATCCTAACTCATTAGTTGCTGTGGTGCAATTTTTCTAAATGGATTGTCATCCTACAAGAATTCGATTTGGTATTCACTACTGCCAAATCTAAGAAGTCACTAGTTTTCGTTGAGTTGATTTGTTGCCTTCCTTCTATGTCTCTCCCTGCTGGTGCAGATGAACAACTTCCGGACGAGACTCTTTTCCTGATCAACACCCTTGATCCATGGTATGGTGATATCATCGTGTATCTCCAGACGTCCACGTTTTGGTTAGTGTTGACAAACGATGATCGCCGACAGATTCTGCATCACTCCCAACCCTACTGGATTATTAGCGATACTTTATACCTTATCGTGTCGATTCAGTCCTTTGCTGATGCCTTACTCTCAAGGAGGCTGAGATAATTCTCAATGACTACCACTCCAGGGCATGTGGCAGTCATATGTTTAGCTATGCTACCACTTAAAAAATCCTTCCCGCTAGTTATTTCTGGCCATCCATTTTTAAGGACTGCATCCTTGTTGTTTGCAAGTGCCATGAATTCCAAATTTACCAATGCAAGATGCATGCCCCACCTACTCACTTCTAGGCTAAGCTGACTTCCAGGCTGGGTTTGTGCACGATGGTTCAACCCCGTATTACCCTTAGGCCAATGACCAAGTTGAAGCCATGAACAAGGTTGTGGTTACAATGCTTCAACGTACTTTTGGGATGCACAAGTCAAATTTGCATCTCATGCTCTTTTCAACTCTGTGGGCTTACCAAACCTTGACTAAAAACACAATAGGTTTCACACCATTCCGGCTTGTCTATGGTCTGGAAGCAACGTTGCTGATTGAATGTGAGATTCATTCACTAAAGATAGCTGTTGAACTTCTCCCTGAAACATCAACTCAGGAAGAGTGCCTCTTATAGTTAGAGTGGCTGGATGAGACTCGTCATTTCACTGCTCTGGTTATCGAAGCACAAAAGAAGTGAGTCGTCCTATTTCGATCAGTCGGTCTCCCCCCGCAAGTTCTCTGAGGGTGATTTGGTTTTACTATATGACCAATCTAATGATAAGCTAGGGGCAAGAATGTTCAAGTCCATGTGGCATGGGCCCTACATTGTGAAATGTGTTTTTCAAAAAGGGGCCTATGAGCTTATTGATTATGAAGGCAATCCTCTGGACAACCCTCTAAACGAGCTTTACCTCAAGAAGTACTATTCTTAGGATATCTTGCATGGTTACTTGTGTACATTAGTGTGTCATTCATTTTTGTGCAATGTGGTTTGGTGTATTATTTTTCAAACAAATTTCTTGTTTACTATGTTTTCCTTGCTTTGCAGATGTCTATGACTCCCTACATTGGTTTCGCTGATGGTGCTTGTTGTAGCACCCATAACCTATCATCCACGGCGTGAGATATTTATGACTCTCATGATGAGTTAATTGATCTTCAAGGTATCTATTTAGGTCGCACAACTAACAACATTGTTGAATACAGTGTGGTCATCAAACTGTTGCCAAAAGCCATTGCTCTTGACATTCGAGAGTTGGTTGTCAACCTGGATTCACAACTTGTCGTCCTTCAACTCAACGAGAAATATTCCATTAGAAACCCTGTGATATTAAGAATGTAACTCCGTATTTGTCTACTGGAAAGACATTTTTATTACATTACATATCATCATATTCCTAGACGCATGAATACATTGATAGATGCATTAGCTAATTATGTGTTGGATAGACATTTATGAAACATGTGAAAAGATAAAACAAATCATTTGTACCATATTCAACAATAACATACATACATACATACATACATACATATATATATATATATGGTGGTAATGTTTGATACATCAAAACCCCAAAAATAATATGTGTGTCCAAAATAACATTGGCGGCTCATAAGCCTCATATATCCGTGGCACGCAGGCCTCAAAAATGTAAAATGCTATACCTAGGAACTAATCAGCATGGTGATTGTGGCAGCATGACACAGCTCATGCAACATGAGTCAATAATCGGTGGATCCAATCCGATACTCTCACCATGTGTCTTTGGTACTGGCAAGGAGTGTCTCCCACCCAATCATACTTCGAGATACCATGAGTCAACCCCTCAAGGTTCCTCACAATCTCCTCCTCGTTGTCACTCCCCTCTTGATAAGGAGCGACAACATCGAACTGGTGGGTGAAGTGCTTAGATATTGGGGACACACACACAGACAGATATATAAAACAATTAAAAAATCACAAAATTAAAAAATTGATTTTTTACCCTCATCATCAAAATCCTCTCCATCTGGCAGCAGCATGTCCGGATCTCCACAAAATTTGGTGCCACTGTATGTCCAGTCCTCCATGATGATCCACTATCATTGTAGCCATGAAAAGAAGGTAGGCCTGTATAACGTGTGCTGGTCCCCAGTGATCCTAGGCATCAAATGACTCCAGCAGGCCATCTGCGGGTCACGTGGCATGCGAGGATCTACCTTAGTCAACTGGTACTAGAACAACGATACCCATTCCAAGGAAAAGGTCACTAGTATGGATCCGAAGCAAAATGGCTTCAGATTCCCACCTAAGCTTTGGTCAACTGGAATTTTATGTTGATATTCATGGCTTCCACCCAATTGAAGATCGTCGGTGCTATGGAGTCGATGGCATATAGTAATTTTGACTTGTTAGTCTCATGCACTGCCTGGGACCTCGCCACTCTGTTGATAGTCAACAATAGCACTCTCAGTGTCAGATCTTGGATGGTGGCAATCTCAATCTTGCCATTCTTGGATTTGAGGGCTTCAGGGCAATGTTTGAAAAAAAACATGGATATGCTTTCCCCAATTAGTCATGGCCCATATAAGTTGATTGGTTCCCCTCTCAGGGATAGTCCTATGATGAAAAAATATCTGAAGTTTCTAACTCCAGATCCTTGCCATCAATGATGAATATTTCTCGATTTATGTCCCAGAGACTAATTAGGTACCGAAGCAGCTCAGGTTGGGCCCACATCCCTAGTGTGAGAAAGAACTTGAGGAGCCCACAGTTGCTGAAAGCGTTTAAGCAATTTGGATCATTCAGTGCCTAAGTGTCCACATCTTCATGCTCATGTTCTTTCTAGTCTACCATTTTCGACGATTCTTTCCTACAAAAACCATAGATTTAAGTCAATAACCATTTTTTGCCCATAAATTTCAAATTCCAACAGTGGTTTTGAGGGGGAATTGGTTTTTTTCCCTATTTACAGTGCCAACGTGCCTGTTTTAAAAATAGTTGCATTGATGACACGATAAGCCGTTTTAATTACCCTCAGTCGGCGTGATTCCGTGCCCGTAAGTCACGCTGACTGGGGGAAAAACACTTTTGACAAATCCTCCCTCAAAAATCCAAAAAATGGTTAAAAACAGGAATAAATGGTATGAAAATGAAGCTTAGGGTTTTGGCTCTTACCTGATGGCGGCTTGACGAATGACCCCTCGGATCTCCCGAAATCTGCTCTGGAACAATTAGGGAAAAAGTGAGTAAAACGTCTTTCACAACAAGGTAAAATAGAAAATGGTAAAAAATATTTACTCTTCCTCCCTTTTATTTAGTTTTTCATGAAATTTTAGGTTTTGTAAATATTGCGACCTATTTTTCCTCAAGAATTGGATAATGCACTTTACCTTTTTGCGCAGTGATAGGTGATGGATGTTCGACAATGATGCCGAGTCACATTTCAGCTCTTTTCTCAACTCGTAAAACTCATATGAAAAGATTGTAAAGCATTTTTCCCTTTTGACTCGTAAAAGAGAATAAAATGGGGGGTTTGCTTTCAAGTTTTTTTCTGACCCTTTAAAAAAGAAAAGATAACCGAGCCCTTGTTGTTTCAAACTCGTTAATGGATGTGAAACATCGTTCGCCCAATATAGGTTTACCCATTTTTCAGGTTGGGATGCACTATTTACGAAAAAGGTGCTCCTTGACTGAAATGGTCAAGCGGTTCTCTCAAGTATCATTTTCTACATTTTTAGGCTCGAGAGACACAAATATATGAAAAAGGACCATGTGGAGTTTTCTTTTCCATGTCTTTTTAAAATTCTCTAAACATGAAAAAGATACCGAGTTACACCTTTGTCGGACTCGTTAAAATATTAAACGACATCGGACTTGTCACCATGATGAACATGAGCTTCTTCTTCCTAGGGCTCATTAAACTTACTAGGTCAGATTCATCTGAAGGATGAACTTACAGTGCAAGCATATGCTATCCCCTTCAAGATTGTGATTATAAAATAATTGGGTAACCTGCCAGAAATGGTGGGGGAAATTTGGAAATATAATAGTTGTGTCGATAGCTCACTCTTGAACCTAACACTTTCTACTTCGTGTCGGGATGGGATATCCTCCTTTTTATCATTGACCTCCCTGGGTTGGTCCATTCATTTTTTCCTTCCATTTGATCTCTACCACATCATCATGACCACCGATCCTATGGATCTAAAAGTTTCCAAACTTCCAGTTGTGTTGCCGATGTGTTCAAGAGTTGTCCTTCTGCAGTTACACTTGCCTCTAATTCTCTGTATCATCCAAAATAATTTTCCAGGAAGTTTACTGAGAGACTCCCTTCTAGTCCCTTAAATCTTGCATGCCCTAATGGAAAGTTTTTCTCACTCGATGACAAGTTCACATCATTGGCTTTCAATCAAGTGATTTCACGGGTGTTCGACTTCAGTTCCTCTATTCACATTCCATGGATTTTGATGATAATACCTTGAGGACCATTGTCATTAATGGTGGTTTCTCTCATGCTTGTTAACAGTTTACATCATTGACTAGTAATCAAGTGACTTCCTAGCATGTTCAACGTCAACACATCTATTCACATGTTAGAATTTGGACTTTGATCGAGTTGTGTTGGAGCGCAAGACCCTGGGCTCAGATCACAAAAGTCCAGGTTGCGAAGTGATGTGACATGGTTATGTTGATATGCATGTCTCTTTCAGATGGATGGCTGTGACCATACCATGAGTTATTATATGTGATACTTGTTATTATTGGATGGCTATGACTGTACCTTGGTTTCAATATGATCCTCTCTATAGGATGGCTGTTCCCACACTTGGATCCATTTACATGATTATTCTATGGATGGTTGCATCCATACCATGATTAATGTATCATTTTAACATAGATTTTTAGTTATGTATATGTATCTGTACTTTCTTGCAAGTTTTTTGACGACTGACTTTGGTTCCCCACACTTATTCATAAAGCATTTCATCCCTCACTCTAGTTAAACCTTCACACTTTAGGGGGGATCTGTTACAGAACATTTTTTTCACTATCCCTGTAATCCCCATTCCTTGATCCTGGAGGACCTCTATAGTGAACCCTACATGCTTTGCCTTCATGAAGAAAGTCCCATTGTGTCCCTCTTCATGAGCAGAACAATTCCCTTCTGCACCATTTCCCCAAAATATTCTAGTTTTCCCAATTTAAAAGATTGACGCTAATGACCTTTGTCCTCCTCGCACTGATATGAAGGGATTAACACTACCCCTAGCACCAACCAGAGTGACTGACATTTGTTCTAGTCGCATCGATCCTCTTATGGAAAGTTTTTTAAATAAGGAGTTGAAGCTTCTAGCTCTAGAAGCTTTGTAACCGAAGTCTAGTAAATGGTTTGGTCGAATGGGGTCGAGGATGTCAGTTTGGGCTCCTTTTCACTATAAGGATGGAACTACCTCAAGAGATAAGACCTTCTCCCATGAGAAGAGGATCCATCTCCCATCCATTCATGCTATATAAACCTCCATTTTTCCCAAGCACAGGCTAGTGTTAATGTTGGTGTGCTAGTGCTAATTAAGTTTGGAGTAAACAACAAGCTATTCATAGTTATAGCTCTCTAATTATGTGAGGGAGAAGTGTGAATTTGGTTTAGTGTGAAGCCTAAAGGGAAGAGCCTTAAAACTATCCTTGTTGAGGCCATCATGGAATGCTAACAAAAGTGTGTGGGAACCTGGTTTTGTCGGGGGAGAACAACAACGTCAAGGCAATGGTTGTAATCTCTTCTTGATTCAATATATATGCAACTATTGATTGATTTCCTACATAATGTGTTGTCTTACATGTTTATGGCTTAATGTTTCTTGACTTGTTAAGTAGGTTGAATTACAATTTGTCTATTATCATGGTTGTTGTTTGCTGTTGTTTACTTGTTTCAGGTGTTTGAAGAAGGAAATGAGAGATAGCTGGAGTGAGCAAGCAAGGTCATCATCAAATGGGATAAGTGTACTAAGAGGTAGGCCCTCTTAATTGGTTATGACCTAAGGAAATTTTCCATAGAATGTATCGGTTGAGGCTAGACCCATTATCGGGCTAGGATTGTGTTCACACATAATTTTACTTCACCACAAGAAGATTCAAGACTAAGATGACAACAACTGTGGTTTTTTCCCACATTGGGTTTCCACTTGAAAAATCTTGGTGTTCATATGTGATGCTTATGTGTGTTGATTTATTATGTTCTTACTACATCTGTTTACTACTTAGTAAATGCATCACACTCTGATTTAAGTTCAACAGGCAATGAATTAGTTGTTTTACAAGTTTATTATCTATACGCTGGTTCCATTCATTATAGTCGCAGACATACATTGTTTGGTTTCTGTAAAATTGCATATACAATTTGAAAAACAAAACTATTAATGTGAAAGTTTAAATACTAATTAATCACCCCCCGCTAGTATTTTTCCCAACATGATCACCAAATGAAACTATTGTAAAAATCTCATCCACTAGTAATTCCTGGTCTGCTATGGTTTACTTTGGGCCTGCAAGTACTGTAATGACTAGTGATCTGTGTGGATTACTCTCTTCTTTCCCATCAGATAGTGCTTCCAATTCTTTAGAAATTTCACCATGGCATAGATCTCCTTATCATAAGTAGGGTAGTTAAGAACTTCCCCATGAAATACTTCAGAATGGTAGAAAACATGCCTTCCTCCTTACATTAAGACAACTCCCATAACATACCCACTCACATCTGTCTCTAATTTAAAGGGTCACTGCAAGTTTGGTAATGCCAAAATTGGTTCTTGACTGATCTTCTTCTTTGGTTCCTCAAAAGCCTTATGCTAACCTTTCCCCACTGGAAACTATTACCACTTACTATTATGGCATGGAGCAACGCTACTACTTTTGAAAATTAGGCTATGAATTACTTCAAGTATTGTGTTGCCCCAAAGAAACTCATGACCTCAAAAAAATTATTAGGCACTGACCATTTCATGATGTCATCCATCTTGAAAGGACATATCTTCAGCTCTCCTCCATTAATCATATACCCCAGATACACCAAGGACTACTGCGCAAACTCGCACTTCTTGAGATTTGATAGAAATTGGTGCTTCTTCAATGTTTCCACTATCTTTGTCAAATGTGAAATATGCTCTTGCCAGGTAGCACTATATACTAGTATGTCATCCAGATAGACAATAAAAAATCAATCTATTAGAGGGCATAGTATATCATTGATTAATATGATAAACGTAGCTAGTGAATTACATAGGCCAAATGGAATAACTAACCACTCATACAAACCTTGTTTGGTTTTGAAGGTGGTATTCCATGTGTCTTCTTATTTGGCTCGAACCTAGTGATATCTAGACATCAATTCCAACTTGGTGAAATACTTTTCTTGTTGCAACTGATCTAGCAGATCATCTTCTTGGGAAGGGGGTATTTGTCCTTGAGTGCGATTTTGTTAAAATCTGTGTAATCTATACACTTCTACCAAGTCCCATCCTTCTTTGGCACAAGGATGATGGGTGCCCCACATGGTGATGCACTCGGCCAAATGACACCCTATTCCAGCGACTTCTCCAAATGTTTCTTCACCTCACTTGCTTCTATAAATAACTGAATTTCGTGCTCCACTTCTGTCTTAGGTGGTAACCCTTTAGGCTCTCGGAAAACATCCTTGTATGCATGTAACAACTCCAATTGTTGTTACTATTTCATAATACATCCCTCTAGGGATGCCTTGCCTCTTATTGACTCCTCTCTAGAATTACTTTCCCTTAAAAATAATAAAACTTACTTCTTGCTGGAACTCATCAATTTCTTGGCTTGGTTGGCACTTACCAATGAAATTTTTTACTTTCCTTTGTGCACGTTGATGATGAATGATTTTCCATATTTGATGAGTCGGTATTGGTTAACTATCCTCATGAATATTTCATAACGCATGTACATGTATGGACTCTCAAACACAACTCCACATACATCGTAGGGAACCACATCTAGATCTACTTCATCAATAAAATCAACACTGATAGAAAATCTAATTTTACATTGTTTTGTTACCTTTAGCTCTGCATCCTTATGTACCCATCCTAGTGGATATGGATTTGGATGATCAGAAACTTCCAGCCCCAACTTCTTGACTAGCTCTTCTGCAACGAGATTCTCCTGTGATTGTGAGTCAAATAGAGCATCAATGTTTGTCTTCTTGACTTATATCTTTATATGGAAGAGTTTGGTCATTTCTTTGTCTTCCTGTTGCTAAAGGCTACTCAGATTCACCTCATTCTGCACTGATATATAGATGGTCTTCTCATCCACGTGTGAGTTTCTTTCAACTTGGTTGCTCGAATTAGTGGCCATGAGATTCTTCTTATTATTCTTTGGTTTTAGTTTCGGATGCAAATTCCAACACTTCTCCTCTATATGGCCATCAATTTTGCAGTGGTTGCTAGGATATTTGCACTGGTGTGTTGTGGCTGCTATCTTTTTATATTTCCCCCCTTTTTTCTTCTTCTTTATTGGACTCTTTTCATGCCTATGTTCTCCAGGTATTGTGCCTGTACACAAGCCTCGTCCATCGATTTGGTCTTGAACAACATCTCTTGCTCACGCAGATGGTGATGTAGACCCCCCAAATATTTCAGGTGTACATCTGGGTTCTTTGGAGAGATACCCAACATTATAGCCATCTTCCTGAATTCTGTGGTGTACTCTTGCATGCTTTGGCCTAGCTCCTGAATTAATGCCACCAGATCCACTAGTCCTCCACGTACCTAATGGGATAAAAATATGACTTAATGAAGGTTTTTAATTCCTCCCACTTAGTCATTGAAGGTTCTCCCTCCAACCTTAGGGTCTTCGTGTGGCTCTCCCACCAAGTTAGTGCACGACCCTCTAATTTCATCCGTGCGAATGAGACCTTTTGCCCATCCTTGATATGATGGACATTGAAATAAACTTCTAGTTGTTGGAACTAGTGCTTCAACTTCAGAGCGCTAATACCACTATGGTATGACTTGATATTAATTTTTTCTTCCATTTTGAATAGGGATTGATTCACCGCACTCAAACCTGGTTGATCTTTTCCAGGTTCTTTCTTTGGCTGGTTCTCCATGTCTTCTCGATATCCTGATCCCCCTTCTGATTTATCCTCTACATTTGAAACCCCATCTTCTCCAAATATCCCCAGCTTATTGCTTAGGGTATCCATGATGAGGTTTACAATGTGGCTTATATCTGCAACTTTTTGTTCAAGTTGCAAAAAACATCACCTCTACAGGATCACAAGGTTCGTTTATAGATTCGTCGACCATGATTATGGTTTTAAAAATTTTGACCCCGCTAAATTAGATCCCCTACAAATATCTACCAATACCCAAATAAACCTGCTTTGATACCAAAATATCTGTAAATTTCTGTGGATATTTCATTAGACAATTCATCACAACATATATAATAATATTATATTAAAACTTTGAAAATTTACGGTATTACAATATATTAAACTTGAAGATATGTGGATTTAACTATAACAATTGCATGCATGAGAATTAAAATTATGCAAAAAAGTAAAGAATGACAAAATAAGCACACAGACACACACAAGACACAAGATATGCTCTCTAGTAAAGCCTTTTGGGAGAAAACCCAACTAGAAGGTGAGGTCGCTTCACTCTCTTTCTCTGTCTGGAAATATGGTTCCAAATAAAAATAAGTAATGCCCATGGCTTGTGGGCTACTATAGTGCATAGATCCTCTCTGTGTGCTCTACCTCCTATCTCTCATGACCATATTTGCTCAACTATGGAACAAAATACTCTAGAAAGAATGGAATGCGTCTTTCTCCTAGTCGCCCAATTATAACACAACTCGATAGCCTAATAGTGGTTAATTTTGACTACATCAACTCTTAAATAGATTTACAATACATACTTTTCTAGAGTTTTTTTTATATCACAAGCATGTGGCTAGCCCCTTTTCCATAAATAATGGGGCTGACGTGACATCCTCCCAAACTATAGGTGTGAAAACAAGAAGGTCAACTTTTGAGTGGCATAACTTTTGCATACAAACTCCGATTGATGTGCTTCTTGCACTGTTGGAAAGATATTTGTATGTAGAATAGCATGGAAATGTGCAGAACTAAAGATATAAATTTTTACCCCCAAAAACCGTCATTTGATGCCTCAAAACGCTACCAGAAGGTTTCAAACCCGTTTCACCAAATTGGGTCCCACTGGCAAAAATGGTCCCGTGAGATGATTCCCACTGCAAATGCATCGAAATGGATGAAAAATAATATAATGATCCAATTTGGATCACTTCCTCTTAATGGAATTCTCCATCTCATTTAAATTGCATACCTACCAACCTCCTTGGCTATCATAGTAATTAAATCCACATCAATTAGCCTCCTCAATCTCTGGAATATGTGTCTCATAACTTACCCCATATTTCTTTTATAAAAGTATTTACATTACATACATGAGGTTAAGAAATTGGATTGTTACAAACCCTTCCCCCTTGGGGGAACACCATCCTCGGTGTTCTTTACCGATATGCAACATAAAAGACATGCGTAAAACAAACACATCGTTTATGGAGCTTTATATACATAGTTTTGTACACCATTTACAATTCATATACATTTGATTTAACCAACAAACAAAAAAGGATATGTTGCCCTCATTGAGTCAACAATTTCCCAAGTCGCTTCCTCTGGCCCAAAGTGCCTCCACTACACATTGACTTGATCTTTTTCTTGATTCTGGGGCATGATGCTCCTTTGATCTAAGATCCATAGTGGCTCTGGCTATAAATCTCTCTTTGGTTCCACTTGTATCATATACCAATCAATCACATGATTAGAATTATGTACATATATTTTAAGCAAAGAAACACGAAAAACATCATGGACTTTCACCAATGAAGGTAAGGCCAACTTATAGGCCACTAGTCCAATCCTTTCAACTATCTCAAAAGGTCCATAAAAATGAGGTGATAACTTGGCACATGACCTAATTTTTAAGGAAATTTTCTTGGGATTAATCTGCAAATAGGCATGCTCCCTAACTTGGAATTATTTATGTACCCTATGATGATTTGCATAAATTTTCTGCCCAGTCTGTTCCACCTTCAAGTTCTATCTTATAATATGCATTTGCTGCTCCATCTCTTTCATTATATCAGGTCCAATAAGGACCCTATTCATTGGGTCATTCTATCTAATAGGAGTATTGCAATTCCTTCCATATAGTGCCTCAAATGAGCTCATTTTTATGGATTCATGGTACCCATTGTTGTATGTAAAATCTACAAGAGGAAAATACTCTTCTTACTTTTTGGGTTGGTGCATCACATACATCCTCAACATGTCTTCTAGGATCTTATTTTTCCTATCCGTTTTCCCATTCGTGTATGGATGATAGGTTGCACTGAATTCCAATTCAATCCCTAATACTGCAAATAGCTCCTTCCAAAACTTGGAAGTGAACTTGGCATCTCTATATGAGATAATCTTCTTGAGGGTTCCATGCAACCTCATGATTTCCTTTATAAAATCCGAGCTACCTCACTTGTTAATTTGGTGGTTTTTACCACCACAAAATGAGCCACCTTTCTTAACTTGTCAATCACCACCATGATAGTGTCATGCTACCTAGAGGTTCTCTGTAATCCTATAATGAAATCCATAAAGATTACCTCCCACTTCCATTCTGTTATGGGAATGGGTTGTAATAAGCCTGTTGGATGTTTACATTCAACCTTCACTTGTTGGAATTCTATGCATATAGCGAAAAAATAAACCACTTCCTTCTTAAGATTAGGCCAATAATAAAATTCCTCAATGGCCATGAGAGTTTTTGGTATCCTAAACATCTGGAATATGGCTTAACATGGAACTCTTTCATTATAAGCCTATGTAAGTCTTCATTATTTGGCACATAAATTCTATTCTTGAATCTAATTAAACCATAGCTTGTGAGATGATATCCCTCATCCTCACCTTCTTGCTGCAACTTTTCCTTCACTTGCTGATATTTTTCATCATGATGTCTTGCATTTTTGAACCTTTCCATTAGGTCCACTTCGTAAGAACTTATAATTGCAAGGTGATTCAATTGAATCCTTATACTGAGTGCATCAACAACCCAATTTTCCTTGCCTTTGATATACCTGATTTCAAAGTCAAAATCGTAAGTGTAGCCAACCACCTAACTTGTCTTGCATTCAACTTGGGTTGATCAAATAAATATTTGAGTCCACTATGATCTGTGATGAGTTTGAATTTTCTGTCGATGAGATAATGCCTCCACATTTTAAATGCATGAATGATGGCATCTAACTCTAGATCACAAGTCACATAATTTACCTCATGCCCATTTAATTTGACCTTCCTATATCAAGAATTCACTAAGTCCTTCCTTGCAGGCATTTGTGCATACCACAAAATATTTATCCGAATCTACAATTCTCAATATTGATGCATCAATGAGCAAGTGCCACCAACTGATCGAAGCTTGCTGCACACTTATTTCTCCACTCAAAATTGTTTCCTTTCCTTTGCAAGGATGTAATGGGGTGGCCTATCTTGGAGAAGTTCTTGATGAATCTCCTGTAGTAGCCTGCCAATCCCATGAATGATCTGAACTCATTCACATCTTCGGTGTTGGCCACTCCATGATAGCCTCGATCTTTTATGGATCAACTGATATCCCTTCCGTAGAGATAATGTGCCCTAAGTAATGTATCTATGATTAGAATAATTCACATTTTCTAAAATTTGCATAAATCTTGTGTTCTCTCAACAATTGTAATCCTATAGCCAAGTATTTTTCATGCTCTTTGTTAGTTCTTGAATACACTATTATTTCATCAACAAAAACAATGACAAATTTGTCCAAATAAGTATGCAATGAACTATTCATTAGAAACATGAAAGTAGCAGGGGCATTAGTAAGCCCAAAGTGTACCACTACAAACTCGTAGTGCCCTGTATCTTGTCTAGAAAGCATTTTTATGAATATCTTGTTCTTTGATATGCACTTGATTATATCTAGACCTCAAATCAACCTTGGAGAAGAATGCTGCTCCTCTCAATTGATAAAATAAATCATCAATCCATGGCAATTTATATCGATTATTAATGATTACTTTATTTAATTTCTTGTAATCAATACAGAACCTAAGCATCTCAACCTTCTTCTTCACAAATAATATTGGAGATCCGCATGGTGATAAACTTTCCCGTATGTAACCTTTATCAATCATATCTTTCAGTTGTAATTTTTAACTCAACTAGATCCAACGTACTCATCTGGTATGGTACTTTGGACATTGGTGCTGCTCCAGACACTAATTCAATAGAGAAATTGACTTCCCTACGAGGAAGTAACCGAGGTATGTATGCAGGAAAGAAATCCTCCTATTGTTGCAACATTGTATATTATTTTAGTATTTCTATTTTTTCTTGCCCAAATTTATCACTAGCTTCCTTATTGATAGATATTTGCACAACAAATAATTTACAACCCTTTTTGCAACTGAGTTTAGTCTGCATTGCTATGATTAGTCTAACTGAATTTGGTTTTCACTTTCCTTGTAATATTTTCCTTTTCCCTGTGTCATCTAAGCATTCAATTACTTTTGCAAAACAATCTACTTTGGTCTTGTGCATGTACAATTAATCTATGCCCAATAATATTCTATACTCACCCAATGGTAGAAAATTTAAATGCGTTATTTTGGGCATGCCACTAAGTTCAAATGCACTCAATTTCGCCCAATGTTAATTCTCCTCTTTGTCCTCATTTCCAATTGAATTGACCATGGTTATCTGTGTATTTCCTTAGTCAATTTGCATCTTTCCACAAGCTTCAGGATGACATAACTGTAACTAGAACTAGGGTCAAATAAAATGGAAATAAATGAATCTTACAACTTACCTTCCATATCAATGATGGATGCTTGGTGCTCTACCTATCAATTTTCCATGGTTGCGTAAATTTTGGGCAAGCTCTGTGCTACATCCACCACTATGCAAGCTTCCTGGGCACCGTAAGTCTTAGGCCCTGTGTCCTTTTGATGTAGGCAATCCCTTTTAGGTGATTTTAATCACACGTCCAACATTGCAATTGATCTTTTGTCTTAGTTGTGCTTTGATTTGCAGTTGGCTAGTGCATATTGCCTTTGGAAACAAGATTAATTTTTCGGTGAGATCAATTTGCTTTAGCTAGGAGTATGCCTTCCTTTATTTCCATGATTTTATTAGGCCATTTATTTTTATTTTTAGCATTTCTCTTGGCTCTCCATTCACATTTGATCTTCAGCCTACGCTTTGCTTGCTCATACGAATATTTCAATATTCTAATGGCATCATTTAAGGTTTGAGGTCCCAACAATTCAATTCGGTCTTTGAATATTATAGGAAACCCACTGATGAACCTTTGAATCTTGGCCTACTCATCTCTAAGAGATGGTACATATCTTAACAATTCCAAACACTTGGTGACATGCTCATCATCTTTCATTTGTCCAATCTTAAGTTCATAGAATTCTTTTTCTTTTCTCTCATAATAGCATTCTAACAGATATTGAGTTGCAAAGAGCTTCTCAAATTCACATCAAGTCAACTCCTCTTCAGTGATGCTTTTGACATTTTTCGAATCTTCCCACCATATGTATGGTTTTCCTTTCAAGCTATAGGTGGAAATATTGGCTTTCATGTTTTCAGAAAATCATGGATTTCAAATAATGTCTTCATACCCAACAACTAAGCTTCTTCATCTTCAACCTTCCTCATGTCTCCATCAAATGTGGGTGACTTGGCTTTCTTAAATTCCTTGGGCATATAATTTTTTTTTCTCCTGATTTGATGATGATGATGGTGATGAGAGTGATGATGGTTCCTTCTGGTAGTAGAATGATGCACATAAGTGCTAGTTCTTCCTCCTTGGGTACTTAGTGGTGCATTTCCATTCATAATGTCTTTACTCTCTAGCCTATTCCACTTCTTGTAACTTCTACCATCTGCTCCATCTTTTTTTTCTTCTGATTCCTAAAGGCTTATTTTGCCTCCGTGACTAGTTCCCAACTCATGTTTCTTATGTCTCTGTAAGTTTGAGAGGCTTGACAAGATGACTGCATTTATTTAAGTTTGCTTCTCGTAAGATCTTACCAATCTTTCATTGTCTGTCTTAAAAATTCTAACCTCAACCCTTAGGCTCCTCAAGGTATCCATCTAATCAGGAGAGTTTTTTTCTCCCCCTTGGCCAATTGATCTTTCTTCTTCATGCCTACATGGTGTGTGGTCAAAGATATATTCTACCATCTTGTTGATCATTTCTTGAACATCAGGGTCTATGGTGTACCCCCCTCTGCTATTTTGGGTGATATACATCTTATTTTATGTGTTGTCATTGAAACATAATTGTTAGACACATAATCATATAAGTAATTAACAAGAAATCAAGTTCATGATCCCGCTTTTTCAGTTTCGTTATGGAAAACCTTGGCTAAAACAAACAATCCATATCAGTTCACTAATGTCAGTCAATTACAAAATTATTAATACACATGCCTACATAGTCCTCAAAGTATACATTTGTCAACAAAATTAATGGAAACATATCAACTATTAGTACATGCTACATAAACAAATCACAGAGTAACTAAGTTAGTCATATATGTAGTCAAATAATATTAGACTGACTTTTAACACCTAAAGGTTTGTTTTATTAATTCTCTAAAAATCACCACAAGGCCTTCTTGCAAGAGTTATGCTATCACTTGCCCCTGATAGGGCCCATCCAGTCCAAGTGTTTAACCAAGATGCTCTGATACCACTTTGTAACAAACCCCCCTCCTAATAATCACATAACACTGATATAGAGGGGGTGGTTACTATACTTACCCAACATCCAAGGTGTCATTATGGTAATGGGGTGTAAAAATTTTGATCTTTCAACTCACTTAAAGCCTGAGTTTGACATCACCATTGAGTTCGTCTCATCAAGGCAATTATGATGACATAAATTTACCTCAATTTGACCATTGGATCAAGAGATGTGACCATTTTAGTTCTAGCGAATTAGATAACACCACACCATCATCTCAGCCATGTGGAAACCACGTGGCTATACCCCCTGGCTATTCTCCCAGTGACACACAATAGATGGTTAATGGTTGCCGACCTGTTCATGGGTTCCATGACCCTGCACTTTGCATTAATATATACATATGTGAGTGTGTGTGTGCATGTGTGTGTGTGTATGTGTGTGTGTGTGTGTGTGTTCTGGCCATTTTATAGGCCATTATTTACCAAAATATTTCCCATCTCCCAGGCTCTGCTACTTTTCTCCTCTCATTTTTGCAATTTCGCAGCTATTCTGGTGTTGACCCTCTAGGCTGACCCATTTGGGGGCTTGCACATATGCACCAATGGCTAGGCTATCAAGCTTGAATGTTTTCCATGATTACCTAGGCTTACATCATCCCGGTTCTTATATTATGCACTCCTCTTCAGGATTCTAGGGAATTGCCTCCCGAGCTTACTTGTGTCATGGGTTTGCTCTTGTGCCAATATGATAATAGTTGGGATCACATGGATGCCACAGTCTCCTGACCCTACATCATATCACTTCCTTCAAAGTGCACTTTAACTTTGAGCTTCTAGGAACGAGGACCTATGGGCTTAAATGTGATGTGGGTCCACACCTCTTCGTGTGACCCAAGTGTTGAACCTGGATACTCTAATACCACTCTCTAACAACCCCCTTTCCTAATCATCAAATAACACCGATTAAGAGGGAGTGGTTACTATAATCACCCAAGATCCAAGGTGTCATTATGGAAATGGGGTGTAAAATTTTTTATCTTTTAAACTCACTTAAAGTGTGAGCTTGACATCACCAATGCATTTGTCTCATCAAGACAATTCCGATGACATAAATTTTTAGCTGAATTTGACAATTGGATCAAGTGATGTGGCCATTGTAGTTCTTGCGAATAAGATAGTGCCACATCATCATATCATCCATGTAGCAACCACATGGCTATACCCCCTGGCTATTCTCCCAGCACCACATGGCAGATGGTTAATGGTTGTTGACCTGTTCATGGGTTCCACTACCCTACAATTTGCATTAAAATGCAACAACGTATATATATGTATGTATGTTCTGACCATTTCATAGGCCATTATCTGTCGAAATATTTCCCATATCCTCGGCTCTATTACCTGGCTCCTCTCCCTTTTGCAACTATTCTGGGGTTGACCCATTTAGGGGCCTGCACATTTGCGCCAATTGCTAGGCTATCAGGCTCGCATCTCTGCCATGATGACCTGGGCTAACATCACCCTCCTTGTTATATTATGTGCTCCACTTCAGGATTCCAAGGAATATCCTCTTGGACTTACCTGTCTCATGGGTCTGCCGCTGTGCCAATACAATAACATTCGGGATCACGTGGAGTCCACCATGTCTTGATATTATGCCATCTCACTCCCATCCAAGTGCACTTAAAATTTGAGCTTCTAGGAAGGACCTATGGGCTTAAATTTCATGTGGCTCCACTCCTCTCCATGCGACCCTTGCTTACGATTGGTCCATCACCAACGTCCCATTGACAACCTTGCCAACTTAGCCTGGTCTTCGTTAGCTCGATACTACCCTTTGTGCAAATTTCTGTGGGATTCTAGGATGTGGTCCCTAAGATCTTACGTCATCCCAAGCCCTTTCCCAGTCATCGATCACATTCCCCACTTAATGTTGTTATCTGAATTTCAGGGGGGCTTATAACCTAAGTTCATATGTATGAGTCATAATGTCATATTTTTATGTAAAAGAGAACTTAATTGACATGTAACTGATGGGTTCATCCCTAACCAAATTTGAATCTACCAAAATGACATCTTACAAGAAGGTAATAGGAATAGAGGGTAGGTTGAGAAGGAGAGGTTTAAAAATTGGCCTCATTGCATGTAATGGGTCTTCTTAATGGAGTTCTTCTTCACCAATTTTGGGTCTCTCTCACTTCACATTTTGGTGATGTATTTTAGTTCTTGTATTTTCATCAGTGTTATTGTGATTAGTTTCACGTCAGATATGTATTATCTCTTGTTGGTTCCTTCATTTTTAGGAAAAAACTTTGACACATTTTGACCGAGTTTGACTGAAAGGAAGTTGTGTCGAAAATCACCAAGGAAAAGAAAGGAAATCAATCAAGATTCGTCAGACACTGGAGTTGACAAGATGAAAGTGAGGAGAAATGAAAGTGTAGTGGAGTTCACATAGATCATTGAGGAAGGAAGGAGCAATTGAAGTTGAGTCATAGAAATTGCTGAAGAGAACAGAGTGTTGTATCCAAAGGGATGACCGACTATTCAAGCGAGCGAGGTTGTAGCGGAATTTTATTAAAGCTGAAGGAAAAGACAATGGAAGGAGGAGGAAAAGACCATGTACTAAGATGTTGTCACTGTGTCAAATGAAGTCATTTTTGTTCTTTGCTCATCTTTCTCTCTAAGTTGAATCACATAATGATAAGTTTGATTTCGCCTGAAGGGCCACAATACCAGAATGTAATGATGAAATGTATTTTAATGGAATATGAGTTGAAGAATTGTTCTATATATCTTAATGCATTTATTGATATGGGTACTTTTAAATTTTCTTTTGCATGGATCTGAATATTGTCTATCTCTTTAGTTGTGTCAAAAATTTCTATTTTCTACATGTTGCATGTCTGCCATTATGATTTCCTAGTGTAGATGTGGATATTGATTTTTCTAGTGTGACACTCCTTGATGTTTGGTTCTAGTCCCTTTCCTATCTAAGTCTCAACACACCTTCAGTGAGACACCTTACTTCTTTTGAGTAAGGGTCAAAATGTCGACATTCTGTTAGAGGACAATAGGTCCTTTCTTGGCCCCTAAGTTTGAACCCAAGGTCTCTATCTATCGAAATTTTGAGCCAACAAATGGTTATGTTTTTGAGACTTGGAATTTATCGAAGGGACCTAGAACATGGTGTCAAGGATTTTCAAGAAATACCTTCCAAATTGGTGGCATGAATAAGTGTATCATGCTATTCCCCAACAAGCGCAACTCCACCAAAAGTGTGTGAAGAAAGTGAAGGAATAATTTTTGTACGTGGAGCTAGCGAGTGATCAATATGAGATATTTTGGTGTAAGTTCCTAGAAGATATTTATAATTGGTTGTGAAGGCTACAGATAAAAGGGGAGGCTAATAGTAGGTGTAGATCCTCCCTTACCTGGAACTGCGCTGATCTAGCTAAGCTACACCTACTTGATACATACCTGACTTGGGCTGTCGATTTTTGGGTATAATCTACTTTAGAGAGTTACATCATCTAGTTTGTTGTAGAATGCAACCCGTCCTTTTCGAAGGTTGAGGCCATGTTTAGGTCAGAGTTGTAGGTAAGGCTACTGAAGGAGATTCCAATGTGGGTTAAAGTCGTAATGGTGGAAGAAAACTTAATCAAGTTTCAGGGCCATTCGATGGCTGCTTAAAGCTTCGGTACTAAGGGTGAGGTAAAGGGGGGTAAATGCTACTTGGTTGTGGGTGATGAAAATCTTAATGACATGGATGCATATGACATACATAAGGCTAAAGGCTTGAGGGCACATATAGCAGTGAAATGGTGGGAAAAGGCTTTGTAGGAAATCCATAGGCGGTAGAGAGAGCTACACTAATTAGGAGGGATGTTGAGTAGTCCAAAAGCACAAGAAGGAGAATCAAATTGGATGGGGTTGCGACACGAGAAGAATAGTGATAGGGTGAAGCTTTGCCCAATAAGATGGGCCATGACCATTCTTCCAAGATAGAAAGATAGAAGTTGCAGAGATCTCCATCCAACAAGAGAGATGGAGATGCCAGATGGATCAAGGCCTAAGGACCAAGGGATGGGCCTAGACGAAGATTGTATTTCGTGATGAGGAGATTGATTTATAAAGGTGATGCATCCCCTAATATTAACAACTCATTTCCCAACAATTTAGATAATATTTCCCTTGACATCCCTTCGGTAATTTATCAAAACCCCGTTCAGTTTCTTTTAAAATTAGTTAAAGTCATCAAGATTCACAAAGTATATAGTACCTATAAGGTTGGTACTGCTGACAGTATGGGTAGTAGTCGCTACTTTGGTTCTACAAGATCCTTTTAACCTAGTTCTTAGGGGTTCATACTTGTCTCGCTTGTTCAACCATGGATGGCTAGAAACATGGCATGTTCTTTCGCTTAGTCCCTGAGTTTCTCTAGACGAGGGAAGGAGGATGCCAAGAAACATTGGTACCTATATTAGGATATCTAGAGTGCTCATCAAACTCTAGATGCCACCAAAATCATTGAGTTTCAAACCACTCTCCGAGAGAGAGCCCTTATGTGGTTCATCAAGTGGTCCACTTTGCAACAAAATCCTATAATTGATGAAGTTCGAGGGGAATTCATGTAGGAATTCAAACTTCTACAAACTAATCTAGAGGGGTTGAATTAGTTGTGGGATATTAAGAAGAGAGAAGGGGAAAAAACATGGAAGATTATGCAATGATTTAAATATGCCATTGGCAAGCTAAGTTACCCCATCGATCCCAATCACCAACATGACTATTTCATCAAAGCAATGTTAGTGCTCACTTGGACACTGCTGACTCATCAAATATTGACACTCTACAATATGTGCCTGAACAAGAAACTAGGATTGAGGATATGGCAGGGTATCCTCACAAAATAAGGATTATAGTTTTCTGAAAATCTTGCTCTCATTAGATTGCAACACCAAATCGGTGATTTGACTGAGAAGTTGAAAGACATGCACCCAACGTGACTTGCGCAACCTCAAATGTGGTGTACCAATTTCTATGTTGAAGGGCATCGTGCCACAAAGTTCTCATGATTAAGGGGGACAAGAACTCCCTCTGTGTTGGTGGGTCATTCTACATCCTTACCCGTCACTAGAGTTGCACAAATTGGTACGAAGGGCTTATATCTAGGCTACACATAGTTTCACGCTTTTCCCAACCAATAGGGTGCATCCTCGAACGAACACTATCAAATATTCCAAACATTTGGGCATCTTCCCTGCCTCTTCCTGAGCCTACAAAAATATTCAAATGTCCCGAACAACATATTCTATCAATTCAATGGCTCACCAACTCACCACATTGATCAGTGTAGTGCCTTAGATGCTTTAGCTGACTAGCTAGATCATTTTTCCTTTATAATTAATGAAGCTCCTTGAAGGTGAAGATGTGGAGGAACAAGGGTGGGAAGAACTAGGGGAAGAGGTCTAACGCACTGCTACAATTGTGACCAGGAGGGGCATGTTTCTCGAGACTGCCCACTACCAAGACGACATTGGTGTTCCCAATGTAGAGAACACATACACAACAAAGGATTACCTTGAATTAATCGCCATCTGGGAAGAGCACAACCGAAAAAGGGGAGTGAATTTGATTAATGAAGAACCACAAGAACCTAAACCACCTCTAATGTCAAATATTAACATAGTTACCCAAGCAGGAAAGAAAACCTGAGTTGACTCTAGCACCACTGAGAAACTAATGGTAATTAAGCTTGCTTCACCAAAGCACTCTTATGACTCTAACTAGCAGAAGTAGTATTACGAAGAAACTAAAAAGATATTCAAATATATGATATCGATTGGTAACCAAAAAGGGGAGCAACTAGAACTATTGAAGCCCAGAAGGCGAAGGCTACCATAGAGCACTACCCCAACCATGGTTGAATGGTTCAAAATGTTACTTTTAGATCATGAATGATGAGCAGATGTTAGGGCAATTGTATAAGAGGCTTAGGGTTTTTTTTAAATATGGAGAGCTATGGGAGGGGTTCATCTATGCAAATATTCCCGAGAGGCATTTTGGATGGGTTTAGCGGAACAAGAAAAGGATGAGGAGGGAATTCAATGTTGATGCCAAATTTGTGGGGTTCTAAATCAAGGATACTATGTTAGCTTTGGGCTGATACATAAACATTCTACCAAGGAATACCTGGGAAGTCCCAGGAAGACCTAAACTAACATTCTCCCCAATTCAGCTGCATATGGCTAATGAATACTACATACTACCAGTTGGATGCTTAGAGGATGTGAAAGTGGATATAGCAAGAGTGAAAACGTATGCAGACTTTGAATTCATAGATATCATGGGAGACAAAGACACCTATCTCGCATTATTGGGGATTGATTTGGCCTTCAAAAACTATGAAGTGATTGATCTAAAAAAGGAAACATTGACTTTTGAGGTGCATGAACTTAGGGTGATTCAACCTCTATATCCCTACCAAGGTCCCAGGTTTACTTAAATAGTAGACAACAGAGAAGAACCAAACTTATTGAATCAATTATATCGGCTCACAGTAGGGAAGAGAGAAGACTACACCAATTCTTCATCCGATGGGTCAATTAGCTAGAGGAGTGCTCATAGTTCCAAAGTTAGGTTAGAGGTTGTATGGGATGATTGGAAGCAAGGAGGCGATGAGATACACTCAAGATGGTGCAAAACTATCTGCCATTTCCACTAGGTTAGTACAAAGGTACATGACTTCCCTACTTTTAATGGTATGGGCTCTATTGTTGATTTTATTGATGAAGTTTATTTGAATATTGTGGAGGCACACAAGATACCCTCACTAGATGTCACCCTTCAAGCAATGTGGGAAACACAGTGGGGAGCTCATCGCGACCATCTCCATGTAGGAATTTACAGGGTAAATTCCTCAGACAGAACACCAAAAGGACACCGCTCACAAACAGATCATAGATCAATACACCAGTATTTTGACGTGGTTAAAACCCTTAGAGAGGGAAACAGTCCACGGCCTGCGCCAACATGGCTACTACAGGCAATTTATTAATAAAAGAATGAAAATTTACATAAGCTTCTCTCATGCACGGTTAACCTACAAATGACCCTCCATGCGCTTTAAATAGAATTCATGGACCAATCGGGTGTCAAGCCACGGATCAAGTGTCGGTAATACCGAGGAGAGAATGAACCGTCGGATCACTACATATCGTGACCGTCGGATTGTAAGTTACAAAATGTACAACGGTAAAGAAACACACTTTACCTAACTCTATACCTAACTCTATACTAGACCAAGTTGAACTTAACTATTTCCTATGTGTCGGAATATCCTAACATCCCCCCTTAAGAAAAACTTGGGATAGGATTGAAGGATTTACAAATATGACACAATAGGAGAAGGAAGGAGGCACTAAAGCCTATCCCCCCTTAGTGACAACTTCCTGAACTCCAACCATAAATCGAAGTTTAGTGAACTTCGCCTCTGTGAGAGCCTTTGAGAAGATGTCTGCAACTTGATCATCTGTTGA
>APFE030507720.1:28008-108082 GCA_000404065.3 Pinus taeda | reverse complement strand
TATAATAAATGACATGATGAAGATTAGTGGAAATGGGTGGGATAAGTGTTCAAAAGTGATAATAATAATGGCATATTGATGGCCCAACACAAGGCATGTGTCCAGCCGCCAAAAAAGCAACCGCAGGAAGAAGAAAATGGAAAAACAAGTAAAGGGGTGGCAATTTCCTCCTCCTCCCCCGGATGACGAAGAGGAAGAAGAGACGGAATTTGTCAACCACAATGAGACCAATCAGATGAACAAAGAATCAACAGTAGAAGACACAAATCTACAGGAGCACATAGACGCAGCTTGGGTTAAGATACCAGATACTATGGATACGAGTAGAACTAAACGTCAACACACATCAGACACATCAGACTTTGGTAAAGACAATCCACAACCTATGGCTGAAACAACACTAGCACTTATAACTCCAACAAAGTCACAGGGGGGTTTGAGAAAGGTTGAGAAGAAAAAAGAGAGAAAAGTCTAACTTTTCCCCACCTGTACATTAATTTTTGTCTTCATGTTTATTTTTTGAAATCTGTTTCACTTGGCGTGGTGATGAAGGATCTATGCATCATTTTTTGAGTACTTTTTTGAAATCTATTTTTACAGAGATGGCAAGGCAAATGCAGCATATGCCAAAAGGCATCTACAACATGTAATTTTTCAATCATAATGAAATATTACGATTTTTCTAGTGGGAAAAAAATGTGTTTGGAGTAAGAAAAAAATGTTACATAGAACATAAGTTAAGTGAAATTAGGCTATTCAAAAGAGGGATTCGTTAAAACAAGATGTCAAAGTGACATAAAAAAATTAATCTTTGAAACCATGATGAGAGGTGTATCAATCTCATTTATTGGAAAATTTGTCAAAAGATAGGAAATCAAAATAGATGTAGAAAGCCAATAAATCAAGGTGACAATTTCAAAGGAGCGAATTAAAACTATCAAGTCATGATGCTATGAGGGGGTTGAAATCCCCTCTAAAGCATATGTCACTAGTTATAATATCTATATGCCTTGAATTCTTATGAAAGCCCATGAATAAAAGAAGGACACACAAATGGCATAGGTATATGACAAACATACCCCCTTTTTGATGCGAGGACCCCCAAATGGTGAAAGAGGTTTCGAACATCATGCCAAACTCTGGAGGATGCAAAATCAAGTCAACACAAATAGGATAAACCAATAATCAATTAAACAAAACCAAAGCAAGCGAATTTTCCAAAAATTAAAATGCGAGCCCCTCCATTCTGGTCAAAATGTAGGGGAGCTATTGGCGGGCCAACAAGAAGCTAAGTTGAATAATGTAGATTTGCCACCAAATCACGTGTTATGTGTCACGCTAGATAAATCTTCTAATTCAGCACAAGTGAAAATTGAAATATCATTCTCCATTGAATGACCTTCTGTGATTGACAATTCTGAGATACTTGACAAGTCAAGTCATGCAAAAATGAATTTTATTACACAAGAAATATTGGATATTTCAAAACCTTATGTAGATATTCAGCCACAACCATTCACTGCATCTTTACTAGAAATTAAGTGCACCTCTTTCATATGAAATCTAACGAATATGAAGTAATAGATCAATTGGAGGAGAAGCCTGATGAACTGAAGTGTTTACATTCAATATCTAGTGTTGTTTGCATTCCTAATCTCAATTTTGTCCTAATTGTAACTGCTTTAAATATTTCTCATATAAAGGAAGGGATTATGTCAACCAACAACTTGTCCTTATAATTATTCTATCTTCACTGAATCTCGAATCAAAGCAACCATATGAATCGGTGTACATTGGAGATGATAATGAAACACTAGATGGAGAATGTTTCAAAAGGTGTGCACACAAAGTGCATCATGATAGATGGAAGTGATCACAAAATTTGTGTTTTCATTTTCACTCTTATTATTCACTATGAAGATCACCAACCATTTGTAGTTGTCAAGGAGTTGGCACAAGAAATAGGAATTTCACATTGGGACAAATGTTTTGGTAACTGAAAATTATCACCTTTCCATGGTAATACTAGAACACGATAGCGTGATAAAAGGATTTAGCATAGTAGCGCAAGTCACACCTTAGGGAAATAGCCTGGACTTCATTACGGGCTAGAAAAGCGATATGCACCAGTGTTATCACACATTGTAGTGAAAGACCATTTCCTAATGCAAGAACAAACTATGCATGACATAAATGATATCAATTTTGTATGTAATGCACATCATATAATGGACACATCCCAATAACTATGGCAATAGTGATATATCGATGTATCCAATGCAAATATGGGTCAATGCATCAAACAACACCATGAAAGTGATCGACATATGTCATTTAACCACAACATCAAGGATTTCACAAATCACATAACAAGGAGGCTGCCATACATCGCAATGCGTGCTTGCTAGTCATAGTCTCTATTCCTTTCCCTTAACTATTGTGTTGGCACCAACATTAAATATCAAGTGTTGTTGTTAAGAAAATGTATTGACCTATACAGGAAGCATAATTTTAGTCTATGATGTGTTATCATGAGGATAAGTTGAGACGAATGGATAAGGGGAGGGTAATACAATTCATTGCAATGAGAACAATATGTCATAATATGCGATTATAAATTTTTCTTCAGAGCTACATGAAGATATGGAAATGCACCACGATAAAAGCACTAAAACATACATTTAATAGGATGTTATATGATGATGAGGCTATGCATGACTATGCACTATAATTAAAAGTTAAATATAAGTGAACAGTGTTCAAACAATACCATATGATAGCAGAATAAATTATTTCCCATACCTACAATTAGAAAATTAAGCTTGATGGTGTGATATTCATACAAAAGGTTACGTCGGTTCCCATTGGTGGCATAAGGAATTACACTAAATATCTAAGTTTGTGCTCAACAATGCAATGTAAGTCATGTTGTGCACTACATTACCTCGAAATTGCACCACATGAGGTAGCACGCTATCTCCAATTACCAATAATGAACAATCACACCAAAAGTGACATGTGCAAAGAAGTGCTAAGTAATATTTAAGTAAACAATCATACAATGTGTTGAAGTATTGAATTACAAAATATGCGACAAAAGGTAATTCTCTAGCACTAGCTGACAATAAACTAAATTGTAAGTGCAAGATATAAAGGTAGAGGAGAGGCACTTTTTTATTAAAGTGTGATTAAGCTTTATAATGAAAAATAATTTAGGGATCATTCTAAGGTTGCTCATGAACTCATAAAGGAGAAACATTGATAACCATGCCACAAGGACGAAATAAAACCAAGCCAAATAGTTTGTTACATTAATATTTTAGGGCTATGATCTTTTCTTTGCTTCTCAATATTAATTATCTCGATCAATTATTATTTATGATAATTCCTTCTTATCCAATTAAAGCATGTTCATATTGTATTCTAAGTTATGGTTACATGTTTACAAGATTGGAATTGCAACTTGGTGAAGGCATGATTAGAGTTAGTGACAATCACTGAATAATCAACCTAGTGCCAAGGTGACCCTAGGGAATAGCAAAGGCATTGTCAAGTTGCCACATCCAAAGTGTGTAGAGTTTCTAATTATCATGTCAAAAATACTTTATTTTTCCATTCATGGAAAATATGGAAATTATGGAAAAGGATAAAAGGGTGAATATCAAAGGTCACAGCCCTAAAGTTATGGTGGATGTCTAGAAGTCCTTAGGGAGATGAAGAGTCAATCTTGAAGCCGAAAGTTTATGAGGAAGTCTAAAATTCATAGGAGAAAGTGAAAGGTCACCCTCCACATTTCTATAGATGTAACTTCATCTCTCATTCAAGTGGTCTTTTAGCACTTAAGCTAGGCTAGTTATAGGATTATTATCTTGTGATTGAGAAGTTGAAAGAATTTTTTCTTAGTAGCTTATCGGTGGAGGGCTTGTGAGGCTAGCGCTATGTTATGAATATGATATGAACTACTATCATCCCACTATTTGGTTTTGATGAGCTTGTTGTACATGTATTTGAATGGGTGATGATATTAATCAAAATCTTTTCTGTTCATTCATGGATTCCCATACATTCCTTTGTTGTTATATTGGTTATCTGGTATTCCAATTTTGCATGCATGTGGTTTACACATAAGTCACATGTTTATGGACTAATTTATTTTCATGCAACTTTTGTGTTGAATTTGAATATTTTCTCTCAATTCAATGTTAATGTTAGTGATTGATTGTGAACTAATTTTCTATTGATTGCTAACTCTTTCCCTTTATCTATGTCTTAGTTTGTTTCAGTTATTTGATGATTCCTTAAGGCATGTTGTTGCTCATGATATTATCGTCATATTCTTATATCATGTTTCACAAGCTATCAATGGAGAGTTAATATCTTAATCTACTAGCATATTAGACTTGGTTTTACATTGTCCTCTAGATTTGATATCCAAGATAAAAGCAAACATAGAATGGCAATTGGGTCAGTATTTAGATGGGGTTCCTATCCCAAATGATGTGAGGTCTAATTGGGACTTCATACCACAGAGAGCCCCAAAGTGTTGGAAGATTATCTAAAATTGTCAACACATTTGATGCTAGAAGGAGGGCAGATGACAAGTTGAGCCCGTGGAGCCTAGTTTGAATCTTTCACCTTGAATGGCTCCTCTCCAAATCTTCATATTAGGATTTTTTTCCAAGATATTTGATCTTTACGATCCTAGTGGAAATAATCCATAACTTTTCACAGTTTAAGTTTGGTGGCGAGGGCGAAATGCCTATACTTAAACATATAATTCAGTTTCTTAAATTTTATGATTCTAATGAAGTGAATTGTGGAGATTTCACTTTTAGTCTATTCACTGTCAAAATTGAAGGTCACATCAAGCAATAGTGTCACACGTTAGCATCTGCTTATATTAATTCGTTTGAGCAACTCATCAAGGAGCTTCGTGAAGATTTTGACAAGTATGATTATCAAGATGTGTATGAAAGGATCAAACAAATTAGAATTAAACCTGATAAATCATTAGAGGATTTTACTGATAGGTTTCTTCGTCTTTGTTATGAGTTTCCTAAAGGAGATGTGGGTTGGGATTTCTTGAGTGAAACTTTTCGACATTTGGTGTGAATCTCTTGGAAACAATTTGAATCTAAATTCCCAATTGATAATGAGCCATCTTATAATGACAATAATATTTGAATAAAAAATCAAAAAAATATTATCCCCAATTTCATTTTTCCAACCATTCTTAGTCATGAGGCACCTCAACCCTTAGAGGAAGAATATGCTACCCCTTATTTATCTTTTCCTCCTCCTTTTTCAATACCAAAGTGGTCTCTTCTGTCAATGTTGAAATTGGGAAATCTGAAAATCAAATTGTTGATCCACTTCTTCCACCTTTATTTTCTTTCCATGATTAACATCTTATCCAAAAAAAATTTGAATTTTCCAATAATTTCTTGGAGCCTAATGTGAATATTGATCCCTTAATTCCTTGAGATGACATTAATGTGCATAATTTAAATCTTGAATCTGATTTGATCGAAATTATTTCTCCTTCAAGGGATACCTTTCATCCTCTATCACTTGCATCTCATGGCTCTTTGTACCTTGATTCATTTGATATATCTGCTCCACTAACAATTTCTTCAAGTACTCTTGATTCTCATTTTGTTGATTCAAATGGTGATTGGGTACATAATGGTTACATCTCATAGGTAGCTTAAGAAGAGGATGAAGAAACATTCCATTTATCTTCCCTCTTTTAAATTTCTCTATGTCAGTTTGATCAATAATCTTGTGATCTTAGCAATCAGTCAAATGAAATAAAAGATCTTAATCAAAATGAAGCATTAGGAAACCATCAACCAAAAACTAATGACTCCATTAATATATATGGTGGTGAATTACTATGTGCATCTACCGGTATCTTGATTTATCAATAAGATTTGGATTTGCAAAGCCTAGATCTGGAATCTGATTTGATCATAGAAGTATTTATCATAGAGATTTCCTCCTCAAATCACTACCCCTTGCGTTGTGATGCATATCATGAATAAACCAATGTTGAAATCATGCCACACCCTTCAAATTTACAATCAAATGAACTAGATTTCAGGTTGGCACAAGGTGGTAAGATAGTACATGATGAAGAAGAATACAATGTAGTTATTGAGTATCCTTCTTATAGTTTTCAATCGTTACCATTGGTCGGGGATAACTCATTTTTTTAGGATGTTCATGAATCCCCTTCTATCTATATATCGTCGGTTATAAACACTGAAGAATATTATGACTTGATTAATGTATTTGGTGATGTTAAAACATCCTATGAAGCCATCGATCTCAATAGTTGTCATCTAATTAAAAATTATCTTGTTAAAATAACTAATGATAGTTGTCTTCATGTAGTTACTGATCTGACCAATCCCTCAAAATTTAACCATTCATTGTTTGAAAATTCAAGGACTTGTCAGGGAGACTAGGTCCTTCAACTCTTGTTGATGGTTATGTCAGGTCCTCACAATACTAATGAGATACTTGAACTAGTTCATATCATATTTTTCTTCCAATATTCTTTTTTTCCTATTTTTTCCACTAGATGTAAGCCCATTCATGAAATACTTTTAGTGTTTTCAAGTTAGTTTTCAAAATTTTCAAGATTGGGTTTCTAATTGGTTAGAATATTCTATTTCAATTAATTCATCTTCATAGAAACCTCTTGTATTAAATTCAAGGATGGGGTGCATATATTTCATGGATATTTCATGGATATACACAACTTTGAAACCTACTATTATGATCATTGAGACAAAGATAATCATTGGTTGATATATTTCTTCTTATTAAACTCCTCCATGAAAGATCAACTTATTATCTCTCTTGTGTATGTTACGGAGCTAGTCATTTTCATTTTGGCACAATCTATCCTATTGAGTGTTAGTGAATGGTTGAATCATTAGGTGGAAAAAAACCCTTATGCTAACAAATTAATTCCACATGTTGATATGAATATTGGATCTGATTTGACACATACTTAAATAATATTTTTTTTATCCTAGTTTCATTAGTCTTTGTATCCTAACTGGTTTTCTAGATTTACTATGCCAGTAATCATCTTTAATTCCCCAAGCTCTCACGTTACTAGTCTTGTTTGTAATCAAGTACAATATAATGATTTCTTGTACTTGAGAAGCAAATTTCATGTAACCAAATCACAAAAACAGAAGAACGAATAGTTTAATTAATTGGAAACAAGTCTCTTCGAGGGGAAAACCTCCTTTTAGATCACATAAATGAAAAATTCTTGGATGATTCAAATGAAAATATTTCCTTGGTATATATAGGAGTCTAAAGGGTCAAAATATAGTTAGGTCCTACATAACACTAATAATGCAAGGGCTTAATAATAATAATAGTGGGTTTTTACGGGGAACAACAATAACAATATGGGGGTTCTATAGGGCACAACAATAACAATATGGGGGCTCCATTAGTATTATAGGGACATAACATGCTCCTCTCCTTCAAAAAAGTGTTTCCCTTAATGCTTGAGTAGTTTTAGATACTTTTGTATGAAACACTCATCCTCCCATGTTGAATCTTCAACAAGTAAGTTCTTCGACTTAATGAGATACTATAAATTGTTCAATTTCATAGTTGTCATATTCTTGTTTTTGTGATTTCCTTATGTTATAATATGGGTTTTCCTTCCTTGTCAAGTTTTGACAATTTATTTTGAACTGGGAGATTGTCACTTGTAACATTATTTAAGCATGAAACATGAAAAATTGGGTGTACTTGCAAAGATGCAGGTAGATCCAATTTGTATGTCACAATACCAATCCTTTGCAATACCTTGTAAGGGACATAATACTTGGGTGATAATTTATTATCCTTCTTGGCTTGCTTAAGGGACATTTTTTTTTATGGTTATAGCTGTAAATATACCCATTTACCCATGTCAAAACTATTTTTACTACAATGTTGATATTCTTGTTGTTTCATTCGGTTTTGCAATAGATCAGGTTATTCTTTAAGAGTTGGATAACTTTTTGTTGATGCTCAATGTGATCTTCCACTCCTTGAACCTTAGATGTGTCTCTTAAAGATGATGTGATGGATAGTGGATGATATCCATAAAGCACCATAATTGGGGTCATTTTTTCTATGGTATGGAAGGATGTGTTATACCATCATTATGTCATAATTAACTACTTGACCCATTGTGTTTATTTATCATATACAAAGAAACAAAAATATCATTCCAAACATTTGTTGACTATCTCAGTTTTACATTAAGATTGAGGATGATAAGATGAGCTTTGAGCTAGTTAACTACCAAGACAAGAAAATAATTATGTCCAAAAATTTCTTTTGAAAATGCAGTCTTTGTCACTTACAATAATCTTTGGGTTCCCATGTAGCTTTTGAACTATTTCCACAAATGTAGTAGCGATTGTACTAACTTTGAATGGATGACATATTGCAAAAAGGTGTCCATACTTGGTAAGTCTATCAACTACCACAATGATGTCACTCTTTCCTTCGGACTTGGGTAAAAGTATGATAAAATCCATTGAGACTTCCTCCTAACAATGACTTGGAATGACTAATGGTTGTAAAAAGACCCGGCGTCTTAAATATATAAAATTTATTTTGTTTGTAAACCAAACATTCTACCACAAAATTTTGAATATTGGATTTAAGGTCATCCCAAAAACAATCCCTCTTAACCCTATGGTAAGTTTTTAAAAATCCTGAGTGCCCTCCTATAAGAGGTGTGAAATTCCAAAAGAACCCTTTGTTTGAGTTGGGAGTTTTTACATTATGATATAAACAATATTTGTACCATAATGAATCATTTTTCTAGATAAATGTATTAGATGCATTAAGATCTTGATGAAACTTTTGAATGAGGGTCCATACCCCTTTTTCATTCTTCCATTCATCCTTTGCTTCATTTATCCAATCAATTTAGATAATAGAAATTGTACATATCAATGTTTCCACATCCTCATCCCTTCTTGAGAATGCATCAACAACAACATTTTGCTTCCCTTTTCTGCAGATGATTTCAAATTCATAACCCAACATCTTTGTGACCCATTTTTGCTACTCTTATGAAGATAATATTTGTTCCAAGAAGTATTTAAGACTATCATGATCTGTTTTTACCTTGAAGTGTCTTCCCATCATGCATGGATGTCATTTCTTCATAGCATGTAGTATTTCCAACATTTAATTTTCATAAATAGGTTTGTGCAAATACTTTTTCTTGATTGGATGACTTTAAAAAAATGGATCTTCCTTCTTGTATTAAAACAACACCAATGCCATTTAGTGAGGTGTCACATTCCACAATTGTTATCACCCAAGAAATGTCATCTAGCCGTTTCTTACTAGGTGGATAGAAATACACCATGTATGATTAATTTTATCATAGTAAAACCCACTTTCACCATAGGAGATAATTTATTAAACCATTTTTCTAAATCATTTCTCATTAAAATCCAGAAATCCTCATGAGAATAATTAAATAAATCATTATTTCTCATTTCTTCTTTATTCCCTATTTTCCTTTTGAGATAATTTTTAAATCATTATTTAATAATTATTTCATATTCATATTTTCCTTAATTCTCACAAAGTGATGAATAAATAATTTTTCTTTGTTAATTACTTCAACCACTTTCTAAATAAAGATATTTGACTATTTTGAATATCTTTTTACCTCTCAAAATATATAATAAAATATCCACAACGACTAGATTTTGATTTAGTCAATAATATTTTATTATTTTCTAATTATCAATCTATTCCAATATTTTCTTATAAATAGAGGGTTTTCTCTCCATTCTTCACCATGACCATTTTCATCATCCTCATTATTGGTCTCATAACATTTGAGCTCCCACTTGAGTTCGAGCATCTTTTATTTTCTTTTATACCCATTTCATATCACAATTTGGGAGAGATAAGCACATTGTTGAAGCACAAGGTTAAGAAGAACCCATCCCATGGAGGGGGGTTTGCAGGCCCATTTATGTAATTTCTCCTCATAAAGTGTATCATTTTGATAAATAAAATTACTTATTCATATTATCCATTTGTTAAAAATTTTAGGGAAACATTATTCTTTGTTTTGATAATTGCATTTCGTCATTAATACATTAAGTTCACCCCATATCATCATTACATTATTCATATCTACACCATTATACATCAACATATGCGATTACATAGAAAGAAACAACATCACCATCATCATCAATGCATCAGAATATAAAAGGAATAGTAGAAGAAATCATGCACACACATAGAGACACCAGGATTGGTCTGAGACCAGGGCAAAATCCACTATGGGGAAAACCCTTACAAATCTTCTTCTTCTTAGATCATCATCAAATGATGCAACAAAAGAGAGTACAATGATCCATAACTTTATCTATGCAACAAAACAATAATGATATCCATCAACCAGATCTAATCATGCTAGGAATCAAAACCATCATAATGATGACTGTAATGTGTTGTCACAAACTAATGTCAACTGGTGTATAATGTTGTCACTGTGATGAACATTGTTGAGCACTGTTGTCACTGTCAATGATCCTAATACATATGTTTTCAACGAATACTAACAAATCAGATCTACAAATCTATAGATATGTATAACAACGAAGAGAAACCCAAGTCTATCAAATCACTGAAATCAACTAAAGCCAATATGTCAAACCATAGAACTAAACTCTGGTAACTCTCATTAACATTGTCTTTGTACGACCGAAACTCCTGGGTCCCTCTCTCAAATACTATGTTAAGGCAAATGTGATCGTTCGATCACTCTCAAGAAGACTCTATGCATGCGACCTGGGTGCAACACACCTAAAACCCTTGGCCACTCCCTTAAAGTTATTGTGCATGTTTCTGGGATAGCCTCCTCGCTCTCAGGACCATTCTGTGCAAGCGACTGGGGACCGATACCTTTAGATCTGTCTCTGAAGCCCAAGTCACTCCCATAAGCCTATGTGCCAACATCTATGGGTCTCTGATCACTCTCATAGACATGTGTGTCAATGTCCAGTGTCTAAAATGGCTAGTTCTGTGCCAATATCCGAGTTCTAGAAAACCCTAAGCCATATCGAACCTTTCACCTGTGATTTTAGACCCTTGTGAAAACTCCTTACATCAAACCTGTGCAAACCAAGAAAAAAGAGAAGAGAAGATGTGTCCAAATGATATTGAGGTATATTCTATTTATAGGTTTTCCTGAGGGTTCACTTCAGGTTAAGACTGACCCAAGCAGTTAGTCATATGGTTAGGGCCAACCCATTCCATAATACATGTATGAATAAAATAATTCATAACTCAACTTTCGCTTGACCAAATTGGGTTATCATTAGGTTGATTTTGGTCCTCTTGAAAAAATGAATCTAATGCAATCATCATCTCAGTCATTTGAGTTGTCCAAGGTGGAATTTGACAGTAGTTGCAAAAATTAACACCATTGGGTTGCTACACTTTTATTTCCGGTCTTATATGTTTCTATTTGCATATTATTTTTTATTGTAGGATTTTTATAACATTTTGTTGTAGATCTAAAGCATAGACACAACCATCTTTTGTTGTTAAGGTTATAAGTCACCTATAACTTAAGTAATCGATTTTCTCTCACTTGTAGAAAATTTTTACACTGACAACAATCAATGTTTTGTGAAGTCTAATGTAGCTAAGACCAAATGTTAGCAAATTCCTTCTTTAAGATGTTAAAAGCCCTTTGTTGCTTCTAGAATCCAAAAAAATGCATCTTTCTTTAGTAATGTTGTGAGAGGTGCTATTGTTTTCCCATAATTATTAACAAACATGCAATAATACCCTGCCAACCTGATAAATCCTCGAATATGCCTTAAGATTGTGGAGATTTTCCATTCCTTTATGGCTTTGATTTTGTTAGGTTCTAGATTAAAACCCTCACAATATACAATATGACCCAAATAATACACTTCATATACCCTAAAGAAACATTTGGAGGGTTTTGCATAGAACTCTTTCTCCTCCAACAGGTTCAACACCCTATAAACATGTTGAAGATGATCTTTCCAAGACTTGTTGTAGATCAGTATATCATAAAAAAATATTAACAATTTTTTTTTAAGGAATGGTTTGAAAATGCAATTCATCAAACCTTGAAATCTTGAAGGTGCTTTAGTAAGACGAAAAGGCACGAACAAAAAATCATAATGACCTTCATGAGTTCTAAAAGTTGTTTTTGGAATTTCTTATGTCTTCATCAAGGAATACTTTAAGGATGAAAATTTTTCTTGAAGTTTAAAACATTGGTGAATCTCACTAATCCCTAATATGCAAACTATAAAATGTGTATTTATATATTTGTAAAATTAGTCAAATTTATAATGATTTTATATATACTCTCTATATATTGTTCGCATTTTTAAAGTAAAATAATTTTATATTTTAAAACTTGGGTAAATCATCTTTTACAAAAATTGGAAATTAGCAATTCTCTTTTTGTGGAAAAATCATGGAAAATTAGCCCACTGGGCGAATATTAGCCCCTAAAATTTTCCATGGTCTTCATTCTAAGTTGATGATATCCTAAGCGAAGATCTAGCTTGGTGAAGTAAATTGCTCCATGTAGTTTATCCAACAATTCGTAAATGACAGGAATGGAAATTTTATCTTTAATAGTGATCTTATTGAGCTCTCAATAATATGGACACATGCGCCATGATACATCATTTTTATGCACTAGTACTACTAGAGAAAAGAAGGAACTTTGGCTAGGTTGAATTATTCCTACCTCTAGCATTTTTACAACCATACATTCAATTTCACTCTTCTAGGCATAGGAATATCTGTAAGGTATAATGTTTGGAGAAACACTTCTAGGAATAAATTTGATAGCATGATCATCATTGTGAATAGGTAGGAGACCTTTTAGAGTCTCAAATACCATGGAATGATTGTCAATGAACCTTTCGAGATCTAGAGAAACATATCACGTAGATGTTTGAACATCTAGTGAGCATAATTGTGCAATTATTGTTAGGTCCCTATAATACTAGTGTAACCCCATATTGTTATTAGTGCAACCCCCTTATTGTATTATTGTGCCCATATAATCCCCATGTTGTTATTATTATGCCCCATAGAAGGCCACTATTATTATTGTTGTGCCCCTACAATATTATTGTTATGTAGGCTCTGATTGTTTTGGGACCCCTTAGACTTCTATATCTAGAAAGGAGATCTTGTCATTTGTATCATCCAAGAATTCTTCATTTATTTAATTTAAAGGAAGTTTCCCCCTCAAAGAGGCTGAGGTTTTAACTGAAGTAGGCTCTAACCCCCTAGTTTACAAGATCCAACCTAAAGTATGCTCCAATGCCCTTATTTAACAACTCCAACTCGAAGGACGCTCCAATCATTTTACTATATATTGTAAGCCATCAAACAATATTATCAATAACAAACCCTCAATTTCGGTAGCATCAATTTCTTTGCCTCAAAAGCCAATATTAAGACAAAATATCTTTGCATCATAAACCTTTCTTCTCATCAACATGAAAAACCCTAGAGATGTACTCTGTCAAATTTAGAACCATAACACCACTGCTCAAGCTACATCAATTTGCACTAATACACCAAACCCTAGCTCTGCATCTACTGACAAAAAACATGCATTCAATGGTTTTTACTGATAGTATACCAAACCATACTCTCTTTTTTGTCTCAAACCCTAGCTGTGACAAAAAATCTATTCACAACATTGTTTCCAATAGTAACATACAAACCCTCGTAATATGAGAAGAAATCATTGTATAGTGCAACTTCTACCAAATCCTAACAATAATTAGATCTCTTCAATACAGGCCCTTAGATTACATCAAGTCTTACAAACAACCTCTCTCACATACACATCCTATAGCACTCATCAAGCAAACAACAACATTACATAAGTAATCCTTGACATAGAAGAACCTCTGATTACACATTCACTTAATCTTTGCTATACCTTTGTCATCAAGGTGCTGAAATCAATACTCCTACAATAAGAAACCAACCTTACACTCTACAAAACAAACAACAACTTCAAATTCATCATGGGAACATTGACTTAAATCTAGTGTACAATGTCAAAGGACAAACATCATCATATACATCAACTTCATGAACTTTTGATCAATCAAAATTGCACATTTACTGATACAAATACGTCTCCCATTAATCAACTATATACAAGGTCACCAATGGAGATCATTCATCCAATATTGTCAATAGAAACACTCATAATAGTCTCTCAAGGAAAGCATAAATCTATGTCAATCTCAAAGTAGATAAAACAAGATATATCTTTGCAATAAAACTAGTAACAACTCCATAGGATAGATGTATGGTGGACATAAGTGTGCATAAACTAGAATAAAACTCTTGTGATTAAATCAAGATTGAATTTCAACACATAAATGGAACCTCCAAACATGAAATTTTTTGGTAAATCAACAAGTTTGATTTATCGATCTAAAATTCCAATTATAAAAAGTTATACAAACATATGGCATGCAGAATAGAAATAAACCTCCAACATATTCCAGTGATTAAAATATGGTGCATCGAATAGGGATGAACCTCCATGATTAAAACATGATGCACATAAAAGAAACCTTTAGTGACTAGAACCAAATATATCTCCAACAATCATTACATTTAGTAGATCAATCTAAGACAATGGTGTATATATTTTATTGAATTTGTGCAAATCCAAGAAAATGCAACCTTCAAACTTTTTGATTCAGAACGAAACTGTTGGGTCCCTATAATACTAGTGTTTACCCCATTAATATGGTAGTTGTACCCCTTATTAATATTGTTGTGCCCCTGTTGCCCCCATATTGTTATTACTGTGCCCCATAGAATCCCTCTATTGTTATTTTTGTGGCTTTACATTATTATTATTAGGTTGGCTGGGTTATATTGTGACTCCTTAGACTCCTATATATAGAAAGGAGGTTTTGTCATTTGTATCATAGAAGAATTGTTCATTAATGTAATGTAAACGAGGTTGCCCCCTCGAAGAGGCTGAATTCTAAGGCGTTGATCTATCTTTTCTATCTTTTCTTGCGCTGGTTTCATAACATAATTGTTGGCTTGTACAAGAGGCTAAGTTTCCCTAGGCATCACCCCATTAGAGATGTTCGGACAAATTAGATTGGAGCTACAAAATCAACTTGCAAAATTTAATGAAGATAAGACTAGGAAAAAAGAGATGGATGTAGTATGTTTTTCAAATTTTAGAGTCTAGAGGGAGTTTAGAAACCCATTCATCAATAATTATGCATTCTTTTGTTGACATGTATTGTGCTTAGTGCCATTTTGAAATTTTGTGATACATTCAAACTCTATATGGTATGTGCATGAGAAAACTTTATATATTTTTTCTCTAATGGCTTGGAATATTTAAAAATGATTTTTAATCAATACCTAAGTATTTTAAGTATTTTTTATTAGAACAAGTCATTGAAATCAAATAAGCTTGAGTTAGTCCGAGTCTGAGTGGGAGTTCGAGTTGACCCATGACTGATTCCAAGTCTGAGTTTGAGTTGGAGTCCAAGTTGACACTTGATCAATTCTGAGTTTGAAAACATTGATCTATACACACACATAAATATATTTTTGGTATTTTATTTAAATTTTATTTTTTACTTTTGAATTTTAATTTTATTTTCTGATTTAATTTCCATGTTATACCCATGGATGTTATAATCTCATACCCATTGGGCTGTAGAATGCACGTAACATCTCCCAGTGTTATAATTCATTTCTAGTGAAGCTTATACAATTGGTGTACATTTCTTATTCTATTTTTCAGTGTACTGCAATATTTGAGCCATTCCACATTTCCAACACTTTTTCATGTTACAGTCTTTTGCAATTTTGAGTAATAAGACCAACCTATTTTGCATATTTCTTAGCAGAGACCAATATGTTGTATTTTTGGGCTTATTAGATGAAGGAAAAGTTATTTTTGGTGTGTTGGCCTACCTAAATTTGCCCTAGACATCTGTTAGAATCAGTGCTCAGACTTGAAATGATCCAATTTGTTTTCCTTTGTTCTACAAGAAAAGCAGCTAGCACTACTTTGCAATCATTGGATGGTTCTATACAACCTAAAAGGGTGTGTAACACTTTCATTTTTAGCCAGGAATAATCTTTTTTTGGGATTGATATTAACACCATAATTGATATATTTAACTTTAATTCCATCTTATATTCAAAGTTGATTTAATGTACTTTTGCATACGTGTATGTAAGTGCCATAGAAAATTCAGAAAAAAGCATATTTATTTGAATCATACAAGGAAACACATTCAATGCATGACTTGACAACTGAAATAGCGAAAGTATTTTTCCATCAAGTTCAATATCTTATGATATTCCTTTTTGTAGTTGGCTAATGGAACTTTGTTAATTTGTTGGGATCTACCTTTTCTTAGAGGCCACGATGAAGAGGTATCTCTTCCATTAAATTCATCCAATACTTACATCTTCCCTCCTTTGTTGAGATAGGCCACAACCATGGGTCATCAAAGTTGCTAGAACTTCCACCCACTTTTGGGTGGGGTAGATAACTCCACTGGCCACATTAATTTAGTAACATGTCTTTGGGTAGTTTTGAACATGGCTTTGTGCACTGAAAGTTCTTTGATTTAACAACTTGACCATAACCCACCTGAGAGGATTTTGAGTAGTTTCCTTCAATTGTTTTAATATAAAGTTTAGCAATTTAATTACTGTATAAAATGTGAGATTCCTATGAAAATTTCCTTGAAAGATCCTAGTGTAAAAGAACCACCAGTTAGAGTAGATAGTCAGGAGGAAAAATATGGCTCAATGATAAGGGGTGACGGAGCAATATATCTTCACTTTCCCAATCTAATTTCCTTCAAATGTTTTAATATAGAGTTTAGCAGTTTATTTACTGTATAAAATGTGAGATTCCTATGAAAATATCCTTGAAAGATCCTAGGTGTAAAAGAACCACCAGTTAGAGTAGATAGTCAGGAGGAAAAATATGGATCAATTGCAAGGGGTGATGAAGCAATATATCTTCACTTTCCCAATCCAGGCTATAGTGAAAAGCTTTGGGATCATGCAGTGGGTTGAATTGTAATCCAAGGTGATTCTAGAAATTTTATTCTTTTTAGGAATCTTTTGAATTGTTCTTTTTCAGCTACTTATTCCGATGTGGTACGTTTAGATTGAAACCATGTTTTTTTCCCAAATGTTTGCCCATGGTAAGGAAAAGTGTTCATATTTATATTAGAAAGAAGAATAATTATGTTATTTTCTTTAGTTAGCATGCAAACTGTAATTCTTTTTAGGTTGCAAATAATATACCTAAAATATGTGTATTTCTATTAGGATTTAGGAGATTTACCAGAGAATGATGCACAAGATATGGTGGAACGCATTAAAACACTTGTAAATTGAAATTTTTATAAAGATGGTGCCTATGATATTTCTCCATTAACAACAAGAGATGTGCTTGCAACAATAGATGTAGGTAAACATAAAGGAGGGCCACATGGTTGACACTAGGTTTTAAACCCCATTGATGGGACAAATGGGTAAGCCATGAGAATGTGATAGGGACCTATAATTTTCTTTGTCTAGATTGTAAGTCCTTACCTTTTATTTTGTAACTGTGGTTGCAAGTTTTCTCTTGGTCACCAAACCAGCTTTTCTCTTCATGTCTACTTGCTTTATGTTCCCTTCCTGTCTCTATTTTTCAGTGTTACATGGAGAAACCTTGTAGTCACTATATGAAACTTTCATTCCTTTGTTAGTTGTTATTATTCAAGTTGCATAAATTTCCTTTGAATCGATGTCTAATATATGTTGCCTAATTGCATCAAGTAATCAACCTGCATAGATCCATCTTAACTCTGGATTGTTAAGGAGTAGGTGGGGCCAAAAATGTTTTAAAATGAAAATATCTTTGTGCTTCAAAGACCTAGAGTTAATATGGATTTGTGCTAGAACCTATCTCTCTATATATCATTTTTGAAAAGAAGTACAAGTCAACTCAAACTTGGTTAACTTGGATGAGTTGATTACTGACCATATCAACTTAGCTATATATTTATTTTGAAGGCCCATTTGGTGTTGAGCCAGTCAAAGCATTGCTCAACCAGTCTGGCAGAAAAATGACCCTAGTAAACCAAGTAAAGAGACCTTCCCCACCCCTCCATTTGCATTAGACTTCTCTTATTGAGCATGTGGAGTTTTGGAACAATGTTGAAGAGCAGTGATTTGTCCTAGCTAGGTATACCCTATGTTTCATAGTTTCAACCCATTACCAATTTGAACTTTAAATTTTTAAGTATGAAATGTGCATATTTAGAAGTTAATATAAGGTTTTCAATGTTGCATATTTGAATTTTCATATTGGAATTTTACCATGCCCCCAAGAGTGAAAGACCCTGCATGGATCCATGTTGATCCTCTCGATGAGTATTTTATCACAATAAATGCATTTGGGGTGGTGGGGTGGGGGAGACTAGTTGCAAGAATTCTTGGCTATTATAGGAGGCCAAGTTTCCCCAGGCATAGCCCCATTAGAGGAGACTGAACAAATTATATTGGAACTACAAAATAAACTTTTGAAATCTAAGGAAGACAAGACTAGGGAAATAGAGATGGATGTAGTATGTTTTTCAGATTTTAGAGTATAGAGGGAATTTAGAGCCCCATTCATCAACAATGACTAATTTCGTTGTTGACATGTGCTTTGATCAGTGTCATTTTGAAATTTTTTGAGATATTCAAATTTTACATGTTATTTGCATGAGAAAAATTTATATATTTTTTATCTAATGGCTTGGAATCTTTAAAAATGACTTTTAATCAGTACCTAAGTATTTTAATTATTTTTTAGTAAACCAAGTCAATTAAATTAGATTAGCTTGAGTCAATCTGAGTTTGAGTGGGATTCCAAGTTGACCCATGACTAGTTACAAGTTGAATCTGAGTTGGAGTCCAAGTTGACACTTGACTGATTATGAGTTTGAAAACATTGGTCTATACACCTGCATAAATATATTTTTGGTATTTAATGTGAATTTTCTTTTTGACATTATGAATTTTAATTTTATTTTTTGTTTTAATTTATATGTGTTACCCGTGGATGTTATAATCTCACACACACTGGGTTGCAGAATGCACCTAGCTTCTCATAGTGTTATAATCCATTTTTAGTGAAGATTTTACAATTGGTTTACATTTCTTACTCCAGTTTCTAGTGTACTACAATATGTCAGCCATTGCACATTTTCGACACTTTTTCATGTTACAATTTTTTCTATTTTGATTAAGGAGACCAACCTATTTTGAAGATTTCTTAGAGGAGACCAATATGTTGTAGCCTTGGGCTTATTGGATGAAGGAAAAGTTATTTTGGGTGTGTTGGCCTGCCCAAATTTTCTCTCGACATCTATTAGCATCAATTCTCACCCTTCAAATGATCAATTGATTTTCCTTTTCATTTGCAAGAAAAGGATATGGAACTATTGTGCAATCATTGGATGGTTCTATACAACCTAAAAGGGTGTGTAACATTTTCATTTTTAGCCAATAATCATATTTTGTTGCGACTGATATAACACCATAGTTGATATTTTAGCTTTATTTCCATTTGATATTCAAATTTGATTTAATGTGACTTTGCATAGGTGTATGTAAGTGCCATAGAAAAGTTTGGAGAAGCATCTGTCTTTGAATCATATGAGGCAACACATTCCATGCATGACAATAGTGAAGGTATTTTTTCATCATGTTCAAGATCTTGTGATATTCCTTTTTGCAATTGGAAAATGAACCTATGTTAATGAGTTGGGATCTACCTTTTCTTAGAGGCCATGACCAAGGGGCATATCTTCCACTAAATTCATCCAATACTTGCATCTTTCCTCTTCTGTTGAGTTAGGCCTCAATCATGGGCCATCAATGTTGCTAGTACTTCCACCCACATTTAGATGGGTTCGATAACTCCATTGGTCACATTAATTCAGTAACATGTCTTCAAGTAGTTTTGAACCTAATTTTGTGCACTGAAAATTCTTTGATTTAACCACATGACCACAACCTGCCTGAGAGGATTTTGAATCATTTTCTACAATTTTTTTTTAATATAGAGTTTAGCAGCTTATTTACTGGATAAAATGTGAGATTCCTATGAAACTATCCTTGACAAATCCTGGGTGTAAAATCACCATCAATTAGAATAGATAGTGAGGAAAAATATGAAGAAATGACAAGGGATGATGGAGAATTATATCTTCACTTTCATAATCTAGGCTATAGTGAAAATATTTGGGATCATGTAGTTGGTTGCATTATAATCTAAGGTGATTCTACAATTTTTATTCTTTATAGGCATTTTTTGAATTGTTTTTTTTCAACTACTTATTCCCCTGTGGTACTTTCATTGAATGATAATTGTGTTCTATGATTTTATTTATTTCAACATGATTGGATCAAATTTTTAAAATGATATACATTTCAAGCAAATAAATATGCTATTATGATGAATGTTTATTGTTATTGTCTAAGGTTATATGACAAATCCATTTCATGTAATTATTGATTAATGATGAAATTATTGGGTAGTTCTATCTACCAACTCATAAATTATGTAATCTTTTTAACAATGTGATAGGAATTAATATTGACATGTGTTTATTGAGATTGTGGTCCATGTTATTGTTCCTTGGCCAGGCTATAAGCCCCTATCTACTATAGTAGTATTGGTAAGTTTTGTGAGAGTGTATCGTGTTTCTCAACAACACTACAAGGCCCTGTGCACTATGTAATATTTCCAAGCTTTATCATTATGTTAGTAGGAGATTTACTTCCTCTAGACCCTAAGGATCATGACATATTGGGGCATGTTACCCACCCACATGTACGGGTAACCATAAGAGATTTTTTCTTCTATGATGCAATTTTCTAGCTAGTTGTCATACATTATTTATTATATGTTTGTCTTTTTGTTTCCATTTTTCTTCACAAGTTATATACAACTTGAGTTTTTTAGCATGTAACTTAGTTGGTATGGTTGTTCCTAGGATTTTCTTGAAGGTTGAATACTAATTTCCTAAGATGTTCTTTTCTATGGTGACATTTTGTTTTCTTTGTTTATACAGGTCGTCTGGTCACATAGTGGTCACTATTACCCAACTGAAGAAACATGTTCAAATTTCTTGCATTTCTAGGGAAAAATGGTGGACCTTGTCAACATTGAGGTATATTTGTATAAATCCTATATAGTCTACTTCGGTTTATATTTCATGGTTCATCACATTGTATCTTATACTCTCCATTATATCTTCTTTCATTTTCAGAAGAGGAACTCAATATTGATGGTAAGGGGGAATTGAAGAAAGAGGAGAAAAATAGCTCTGGAGTGATAAATATAGAAAGAGAGAGAGAAGAGAACCAATCTCGTGATACCCTTAAATCCAATATCCCACATGAGACACACACATACAAATTGATGGTCAAGTCTTTAGAGCTAGTGAATTCACCTGAAATGACTTGGAAACATAATGATAATGTTTTGAAGTGATGAACCAATATTTTATGCGTAAATGGTTGTCCAACGAATATTAAGTTCGAAACTCATATTGTAATACTTGATATTTCATATAATATAATTTGTGGTTGAAATTATTTATAGTTGTACTTGTAGATATCATTCAACATTGTAAAACATATGTAACTTTGAGTTTCATATTAGGTGAACAATGCACATTGTATGACAATTTTTTATTTATTTATTTATTTATATTTATTATTTTTATTTTATTTATTTTTTTATTTATTTATTTTATTTAATTTATTTATTTATTTATTTATTTAATTATTTATTTATTTATTTATTTATTTATTTTTTTTTTTTTTTTTTTTTTTTTTTTTTTTTTATTTTTTTTTTTTTTTTTTTGTTTTTTTTTTTTTTTTTTTTTTTTTTTTTTTTTTTTTTTTTTTTTTTTTTTTTTTTTTTTTTTAATTTAGTCGCAATCATAATAATTATTTTATGTCGATTGATAATGAACACATAAAATAATCTAAAACTACCAAAATTAGTTAGTTCATATTTGATCAATGATGAATAACACAATAAAATGAAATACAACTAAAATAAGGTGTCTATAATGAATTATTAATGAATGTAAATGGAATGAATATAAACTACTAAATCAGTCATGTATATAATGAATATGAAGCTACTGAGAAAAGGTAAGTGACTATTGTGAATGATAAATTTGTGATTACAAATGACGATTAAATTTTGCATATATATGACTATCAGTGGTTAATTTACATTATCTTATTTGTGGCTATTTACTCTTTACTCAAGTTAACACCATTTCTTAAATCAAAGGAAAAAAGGTTAATTCAACACAAAGATTTCAAAATCCTACTCCAAAATATTTTAATACCTCTTTTAATTAAATATATGTAAAATGAATCATTAAAAGGAAAAACCATATATATAAATTTGAGATAGTTTTATTATAAATTTTGTTATCAGGCTATGTAAAAAATAGCATTAAATCTAATATTGATATTAAAAGATTGATATTAATATTAATATTATTAAATTTAATAAGTTTTGATTATATAATTAACTCTAGATATATATGGAGGGAAGAACAAATACATAGAGTGATAGAATTGGAGACAAAGAGAGAGTGACAAGAGAGAGATGGAGATACAATGAAGGAGAAGGGAGAGGAGTAATGAAGAGAGAGAGAAAAAGAGAGGAGTGAGAGAGGGAGAGAAGGGCAAGATAGAGAGGGGGGGACATAAATATGAAGAGGGGAGAGAGGAGGAGAGAGTGATAATGTTGGAGGGAAGAGATAGAGAAAGAGATGATAGAGATGGGGGGAGAGAGAAGGAGGTAGGAGAGAAAGGAAGTGAAAGGAGAGGATTAGAGGAGGAACTGAGAGGGTGGTACAAGAATGGAGGTGTGAGGGGGAGAGAGGGAGTGAATAATAAAATAACATATAGAGAGAGAAAAAGTGGAGAGAGAGAGTGAAGGAGGTGACAAGGGAGAGATGGAGAGAAAAGTCTCTGCATGTTTTGGGGTGAGATAGAAGACAAAAGGAGAGGATGGAAGGAAGTGAAGAAGAAGAGAGAAGGAGGGAGATTAGTGATTGAGCTGGAGAGATAAGAGAGAGAGAGAGAAAGAAAGAGGAGAGAGGGAGAGAGAGAGAGAAGAGAGAGAGAGGAGGGGAGAGAGAAGAGGGAGGTGGGAGAGAAAGGGAGAGAGTGGACGTGAATAGGACAGGAAGGAAAGAGGAGGGATAAGAAGAAAGAATCAAAGAAGAGAAAGGTGGAGAGAGAGAAGAAAGTGATAAAGGGAAATTAGAGAGAGGGGGCAGAGAGGAGAAGAAAATGAGGGGAGAGAGATTAGAAAGGGGGAGAGAGGAGAGAGGGAAGGGAGATGGAAGATGGATGGAGAAGCATACATAGATAATGGAAACAAGTGTGTATGTTTTGGGGGTGATATAGAGTGACAATGGTAGAGGAAGAAGGTAGATTATAGGAATATATAGATGGAAGGTGAAGAAATGAAAGAAAAAGAGATAAATAGCTCGAGAGGGAGGTAAGAGATAGATAGATATGGAGAGAGAGATCATGTGCATTTGGTGGGGGGCTTGAGATATAGAGAGAAAGAAGGAGAGATGGAGGGAGATATAGATATATATGGAGGGGGGATAGATGGAAGAATATTTCTTGCACTAGATGCATTTATTTCAATATAGCTAATACTATTTGATTGCTTTCACTTGATGCATTAATTTCAGTGTAGATGATGATTTCTAATGCTATTTGATTGCTTTCACTAGATGCATTGGTTTTTAGTGTAGATGTTGATTTCTAATCCTATTTGATTGCTTTCTCTAGATACATTGATTTCAGTGTAGATGATGTTTTCTAATCCTATTTGATTGCTTGCACTAGATACATTGATTTCAACATAGATTTTGATTTCTAATTATATTTGATTTCTTGTACTAGATGCATGTATTCCAATGTAGATGTTGATTTCTAGGCTTATTTGATTGCTTGCATTAGATGGATTGATTTCAATGTAGATGTTATTTTCTAATCCTATTTGATTGTTTGCATTAGATGTATTATATGTTGTTAATCTTGAGGTTGTAAATTATTTAAAATATTCTTCAAGGTTAGATGAAGGGGGGAGAGGGAAGAATATTTCTTGCACTAAATGCATTTATTTCAATCTATATGGTGATTTATAATCCTATTTGATTTCTTGCAATGGATGCATTGATTTCAGTGTAGATGTTGATTTCTAATTATATTTGATTGCTTGCACTAGATGTATTGATTTCAATGTAGATCCTAATTTCTAACCCCATTTGATTGCTTGCACTATGTGCATTGATTTCAGTGTAGATGTGGATTTCTAATCTTGATTGATTGCCTGCATTAGATGCATTGATTTGAGTGCAGATCTCGATTTCTAATCTCATTTGATTTGTTTCATTAGATAAATTGATTTCAGTGCAGATGTTGTTTTCTAATCCTATTTGATTTCTTGCATTAGATGCATTAGATGTTAATCTTGAGGTTATCGATTATTAAAAAAAACATTTTTAGAATATATTTAGTAATACTCAGAGGGGCACTATTAAAAATTAATTAGATGTCGAAAGTTGTGATACCTAGAATTAAAATGAAATAGATGTGCAAAATCATTCCTCCTGCAAAGTGAAAATTAATATTTGACAATATCGTCTCCTTTCTTCATCGCCAACTAATTAATAATTGATAATACATATATTCAAAATATATTCAAAATTACTAATAGATAGTTGCGTACAACAACGTATTCAAAATATTTATAAGAGGAAAATATATATTTATAAACATTAAAGAAATCAAATATTCTTGAAAGAGATGTGATAATTGTTTGGATGTAAAGATTTTGTAAATATGGCCACTCATTAAAGATATTCAAAACTACATTATTTCTTGACTTTGCAAAATACACTATAGATAAAAAATATCATCAAAATATTCTTGAAGGAAATAAATTATTTCGAACATTAGAAAAGAAACTAATTATTTCAAGAGTAATATTAACACAGTAAATTATCAAAAATACTCATGAAGATATATTTAGTAATACCTAGAGAGACACTATTAAAAATTAATTATTTATTAGAACTTGTGATGCCTAAAATTAAATGAAATAGATCTATAGTATCATTCTTCTTGCAAACTATTAAAATATTGTCTCCCTTCTTCATCACCAACTAGTTATTAATAGACAATTACATACAGATATAAAAATATAACACAACAATTGTACCATTCACAAACACTATGATCCAAATCCAAACATGTAAATACACAAACCACTAAAAACATCCAAAAACAGATGTACAAACCATTCAAGGCAAGCAAAACAAACTAAATTAAAGAAGAGAACGATATGGTCATGCCAAGCAAATAAAACATAATGTGAATTTTGAAGTTAATCTCAAACATATATGTAATAATGATGATCTAAAAATGTGACATTGTTATCCTCAAATGGAACCAGCTTAAATCCATCTAACACCAAATCTATCATGCACTGAGAGGGATCAAATCCCTCGAGGTACAAACCTTTCCTCAAGTTCTACACTCAAGAAAGAATGTTTGCACCTCGAGGGATTCCATCCCTCTCAGTGCAAGATAGATGTGGTGTTAGATGGATATAAGCTGGTTAACTTTAATTTAATGACTCAAGTCAATTTACTCTCACTCATTATTGTGCACTTCCTATTACACATGTGAATGTTCATGAAACTAATAAATCTCTAGAAAATTTTCTTCACTCTTATGTAGTTACTTAACTGTGTGTTACTTTGAGACGTAAATATTTCCTAAACATATGTAAAACATAAATATGGATATAAATGGTAGAGAAGATTATATCTTCTCTATTTATTTATTAATTCATATTTATCTTAATTTCAAATTTGTTAAGTGTTGAGTGTTGAGAGATCAAATTTCTCATGGTGTAAATCTCTTTTCTGAGTGCAAAACTTGAAAAAACATTTTCACTTCAAGAGATTTGATCTCTCTAAGTTAATATAGATCTAGGTTGGCTATATCTATATATATATATATAATATATATATATATATATATTATAATATATATTATATATATATATATATATAATATATAATAATATAATAAGTATATATATATATATTAATAATATATATAATATATAATAGATATATATTTCAATATTTTTTTATCAAGTCAAAATGCTTACATAGCATAACATAAAACTACATAACAATATATTACAAGCCTCTTCCATACTGGTCTAGAGAGCACCTCTTGACACAACACGTGGAAATTAATTTTTATATCCTTTTTTATTTATTTTAAAGTGGGTGTGTGGGATAAGGGATAACTAGAAAAATATAGTAGACTATTAGTGTTTTATTTTAAGTAATCAGAGGTGTGTATTTGGTTACAATCAAGAAGTTTAGGGTTTCAATTCGACAAATTAATTGTTTAAATAATAGGTATTAAATCCATCAATTTGGGTCAATTTGGGTTCACAAGTTTGTCACATGCAAAATATTGTATATGCATTATGAGAACATATGCTCAAGGAAGTAATTAGGGTGTCCACCAATGCAATTAACATCTACCGCAACTGTATCTTTGTGATCAATTTAGTGTATGAAAATAGGGATGATGGTAACTAAAAATGTAAATCAAAATAAGTACAAGAGTACACCCTTCCTAGAATTGGAATCCACTAAAATTGCAGAGTTTTGGTATGTCACAATATTTCACTTTGGATGGAGTCAAAACATTCATTCAACCCTCTATTAAATTTGTTAAGTAATCATTTAAGTGGATGTTTCTTGCAACACATAATCAAAATCCGAATTCATGAATGATATTTCATCCAATGGGTGGAGGTCTTAGGGATTCCTTACTAGGCTTAGGTTAAATTATTTCATTTGAGTGTCCAAATATTCTTACCATCTAAAGCAAACATTGTCTTAATATCTCAACCTTCAATGGAAATGGCATTTGTGAGGAAATAACACACAAAACTTAAAAGTAAAAATACAATCATATAGAATGGAAAATGCTATAGAGGCTTGTTGGATGCTTTTCTTATGTTTATGAGATAACTTTATGGAAATTGATCACAGTCCTTTGTTTGTCATTAGTGTTAGGCAAACAAATCTTGTCTTGTAGAAAATGCAAGATCTCCCTAGACCGAATGAATGAATCTAGTAACAAGTAAACTAACTAGTAAATCATTCCCTATGTTCATCATTATTGAATCATAAATAAGAGTAATAAAGTATAGAATCCATACATTTTAATTGAAATGCATGTTGAAGATCCTTGGTATGGTTTAATACAATATTTCAATGCTTAGAATCTAGAGCTGAAAACAAAGTAACAAATAAAGGATCAAAAAGGTTCAAATCCACAAAGATGGGGATTAACATTCCATAATGAGAGGGAATACATTCATGAACTTATGGTATGAGGCAAAAATAGGTAGAGGCTCAAGTCCTTGTTGGTATAGTACTCCCCAACAAGGGTTCTAGAAATTGCTTTTTATTTTTACCCGCGTTAAAAGGTTGTCACACTTTTTAATGGAAAATAGAGTGAAAGATTATGTAGGTCACAATTATTGGAACTATGTTTGCTAAAATAATTGCTAGGAAAAGTGTGAAACTTCTTGAAAATAGATTTTTTAGCAATTTAACCTAGGATTCATGTTTTTCTAAGAATGGTTTTGCTTCCAACATTGTAGGGGATTGCTTGTAGGATTTCATCGGATAGTGAGAGTTATTGATTTGTGGTGATTTTCCTAATGGTAATAAAATTTTGTGTAAAAATTAGAGGCATCAAATGGGTTTGTCATTCGTTGAGAAGAACTTTCAACTTCAACCTTTAATTCCTAATCTTCAATCTGATTGTGACTACTCCTATTTACATTATAAAATGTATCTATAGAATGTGACAATGAAATGCTAGAACCACAACAAACTTCCTCATTTGTAGATTAATTCCAACTTTTTACATTACAAACAAAATTATTGTGTTAAACCATAAGAAAATAGTTCTTGTGCACCAAGGAATCACTCCACTAGTTCAACACTAATTGTAGGGTAAAATATGGATTCCATAAGCTAATATAGAATGTTTGTGGATTATTTATATTTTTAAATAATATGAGATGTGTAGAATTAATTTCATCGATTTGGAATTAGTTTAAATGTGGTGGAAAATCTTATTTAGGCAAGGCTCTAATTTAGACAATGGTTGGAGGATGGTTGGTACATGTTTCAATCGAGGACTGTAATAGAAGGAACCAACCATATCACATGATATGGGAAAAAAAGCCATGTTTCCTAATTTATTCAAGAGAAATTTTGTAATCTTATTTTTACATGTGTTTGACCACAAGTTCGTACTTTCCTTGTCTAGCTTGGGAGACATCTAACCAACATTGAACCATCTCAACATGCGTAGCAACAAACCCCAAATTGAAAACTTTTCCTAGCATGTGCATTGGTATGCTAGTTCTTAATGATGGTTATCTGATCTACAGAAAGGTTAATAAATGTTTTAACCCTATATAGAAATTATTTACAAACGAAATATTAAAAAAATAGAAAATATACAATGGCAGGAAAAAAACATATACATAAAGAATTTTCTCCTAGAACCCAAAACTGGGAAAACCAGATTTATTTTTCATTTTCATTTAACATAAAATATATTATATATTCCCAAAAATTTATAAAACGAAAATCCATTAAACATAGCTTAGAACATAATCATAGTCCCCTTGATTAGATCTACAAAATTTCAAGGGAAAAACCATCATGCCCAAAACCATGTGCAAAAGCATGGGTAGGTATGCCTACTATCCTTGGGTCTGCCCAACCATCCTTGGGTCCATATAAAAAGATATTTATATTGCTTCCATAAACTCCATGCATGGGAGCTATCGAGCCCTCCAAACCCACTAACAGGGGGGCTACCACCCCCGTGTGAACCCCCTACTGTGTCCATTGCAACATAACAATGCCTAGTGCTAGTAGTGCAAATAATATAACACATAACCAAAATTCTCACACTTGTTGTTTTATTTTCACATATTGGGGCATAAGACTACACAATCATCATTCCAAGGCCACAACACCCATTGTTTCTGTATAACAAGAAAAATTCTCAATGCTTAGAGACTTTATCAATGCATCTGCAACATTCTTCAAAATGTCCACCTTTACTAGCAACACCTTTATTTCTTTGGCCATATCCCTCACAATGTGATATTAAACATCAATATGTTTTTCCTTTGAATGATAAGTAGTGTTATTTGCAAAAAAAATTGCAGTTTTCTATCACAAGCTATCCTTATAGCTCATTACATGAACCCCATAACTGAACACTATCTACGCAACCAAATTTCTTTGTTTCTTGCATGTGTGGTTGTCATGTATTCAACCTCTATAGTTAAAAGTGCCACTATAGATTGTCTCATGTTCATTGAATTGATTTCTCCTCTAAATAGGTTAAACACATATCCACTTATAGATCCTCTGATCAAAATATCCAACCTAGCCTGCATAAAAAAAGCCACATATTTCCAACACTTTGTCCAATTCTAGTCTTCCTTGGTAGCATAAACCATAATCACTAGTTCCATGCAGATACTTGAAACCCCACTTTACTACTGCCTAATGCTCCTACCCTGTGTATGACATAAAATTCTCAATAATTCCATTGCATGTGTAATGACTGGTCTATTCCAAACCATTTCATACATTAAACTACCAACTACTCTTGCATATGGAGCATGGGCCATGCCCTCTTCCTCTTCCTATGCCTTGGGACACTATTTACAAATAAATTTACCCTTACAAGAATATGAACCTTCACTGATTTAATTCCTTTCATATTAAACCTTTGCAATATTTTATCAATGGACATCCTTTGGTTTAACCATAGCCTTCTCTTTTCTTTATCTTGTTTAATTTCCATGCCCAAAATGAAATTTATAGCATCAAGATCCTTCATGTTGAATTTAGAGGATAATTTGGTCTTCACATCTTGGATAATTTCTCTGTCATTTCCAATGATAATTTCTCTGTCATTTCCAATCAACATCATATCATTCACATATAATACCAAATAAATAAAACGATCACATAGTGATTCACTGTGCTCCTTGTGAAGACAAGTCCATGTATATATGTATCAAATTTTTGATACCACATCCTTGGTGACTACTTTAGCCCATACAAAGATTTCTTTAATCCGCACACTGGTTATTTCTTACCCTTCACTACAAATTATTCTAGTTGCTTCATGTAGATATCTTCTTCCAAATCCACATGTAGTAATGATGTCTTCTCAGCCATCTATTCTACCTCAAAATCAAAAGCCACAACAAAAAATAAAACTAATATAATATAATCTAACTTGGCAATAGGAGAAAAAATATAATAAAAATCAATTCTCGACACCTTGGAATTACCATTCACTACCAACTAAACCTTTTGTTTCTTCACGTTTCCTTATGGATTAATATTCTTCCTAAACACCCATTTTATACCAATGGGTTTTCTTCAAGACGACAACTCTACTAGATCCCAAGCCTCATTTCTGTCCAAAGTTGCTATTTCTTCAACCATGGTCTTCTTCTAGAGTTTTCCATCCTATCAATAAACTTCCTCTTTGATAGTTTTGGGATCATCATCAATAATAAGTAAATCAAAAATTGAACAAAAGTTAAATGGACTATATCTTTTTAGTTGCCTTCTTTCCTAAACTGATCTCCTAAAAAATGGAGTGTGTGGTTCTTCTTCATATAATTCATTCTTCATATACAACTTTAACTTATTTTGTTCCTTTTACCTTGGTAGGACTTAATTTTTCATGGCATCCTTCACTTCTCTAAATCCCACATCTCGAATGAACAAAAAATTCCTTGTTTCTGGTTTCAAAAAATTGTAATCTTTTAAACAATACTTATACCTAATCAAGATGCACTGTTTATATTTGCTATCCAACTTGGTTCTTTTCTCCTTTGGAACATTTACATATGCATCACAATCAAAAACCCTGAGATGTGAGAGAGAGGGTTTCTTTCCAATCCATATCTCATGTTGGGTGTTATCCTCCAATATTGATGATGGTGATTTGCAAGGAAAATTTTAGGGTTTAATATTCGCACATGGGCTAATTTTCTATACTTTTTCCAAAAAAAAGATTCGCTAATTTCCTTTTTTTGTAAAAATGATTTGCCGAAATTTTATAAAATGAAATTATTTTACCCTAAAAATCGCCAAAACATTATATATAGATTATATACAAATATTATAAATTTGAATATTTTTACAAAAATATCTCCAAAATTTTTATAGATTTCATATTATGGACTAGTGGGATTTGCCAAGGTTTCTAAACTTTAAGATAAATTTCCATCCTTAAAATTTTCCCTGGTGATTTGTTAAACAGGTAAGATGCAATATCCACTAACTTTGCCCATAATTTGTTAGGTTCATATAATACTAGTGTATCCCCCTTATTCTTATTGTGAGTGTAGCCCCCTATTATTATTGTTGTGCCTATGTCCTCCCATGTTTTGATTGTTGTGCCCCATAGAAGCCCACTATTGTTATTTTTGGGCCCTTATATTATTATTGTTATGTAGGCTCTGATTATATTATGACCCCTTAGACTCCTATACATACCAAGAAGGTCCTATAATTTGTATCATCAAAGAATTATTCATTTATGTGATGTAAGGGAACTCCCCCCGTTAAAGAGGCTACTTTTCAATTCGTTGATCCATCTTTCCTTATATTTTGTGAGCTGGTTGTAAAACATTTGGTATCATAGCTTTGGATTCTAGGGTTTCACTTCTTCGAACGAGTCATCTTGAAATTTCCAATACAACTTGTTTTCTACGAGGATTCAAAGGCTACAATTGCAACCTCGTGGATCCAAACTATTGGTGAACTTCATGTACAAATTTCAGATCTTGTTTTGCTATATTTTCGGAGATATGATCAAATGAAGTTATCATTTTCGTAGGCTCCAGAATTCCATCTCAAACAAGTGACCTAGGGAAAACCATCATAACTTTCTCTCCTAGTATCATATTTGAATTTTGTAATGAGGCCATCATGGGAGATTTGGAATAAATTTATATTAAAGAATCCAATATTGGTATGACTTGTGGCGTTGGAAAGAAAACTGAGAGTGCTACCACAAAACATAATTTTATACCTTTGAAATATGAAATTATAGAGATCAAATATTTTCAATATCAAGCTCCTAAAAAGTAAGAAAAAGATGTGTATTTTTTAAAATTTTGCATAACTTTTGTTTGAAAAATTAGTTTGAAGTGATTCAAAGGGGATAGTGAAGCATAGATATCATTGTTTAATTATAAAATTCCTTAAAACAAAAATATGGATACACTTAGTAAGAAACCAAAAAGCTCTACTATGATGCATGAAAAATAGAAATAAATGCAACATGATATATCAAAATTACAAGACCAAGTGCATCGAATTTCACTCTCACAAAGAGTAACAAAAAATGAATTAGAAGCTACGATGGATGCTTTAGAAGAAAAAATAAAAGGAAATATGGATGTTTTGAAGGATGGAATAAAAATTGACATGGAAGCTAATATGCATGGTTTAAAGAATGGTTTAAAAGAAAACATGGAAGGTTTGAAGGAAGGTTTGACAAAATTGCTACAAGAAATGCTTCCCAACAGAGAAAAGGTATTCCCTCAAACTCATGATGAGGATAAAAGGAATGCTAATAGTTATTTTCAAGAGTCTAACTTTGAATTCAAGACCAACCACATTCTAGACACTAAAACAAAAAAGGTCATTGGTGAGGGTTATGCTTGTGACGGACCTTTAAGGTCTATCACCAATGTCACATATGGTGACAGTCCTTAAGAAAACGTTGTTGTAAGTGAATTTAGTGATGATCCTTTAAGGTTTTTCACCAAAGCCATTTTTAGTGACACTTTTGGTGAGCGTTTTTAAAGTTTTGTCACTAATTCTGTCTTTAGTGACACTTCCAGTGGTGATATTTTACTAATCGTCACCAATTCTCTTTTTGGTTACTTTTGGTGATGGTCAAAAAATGTTCATCATCATTGATCATTCCAATGACTTTTTGATGACGCAATGTGCATGATACTATATATTTTGTAAAAAAAAATGATTTACGATCATTGTTGTGGATTCTTTTTCATTCTGTGTCCAAGGCCATAGTGTTTAGACTCAGTCAATTTGTTAAGGAGTAATTATTGTGTTATCAAGTAATGAGAATATAATTTTCCTATGAATCAACACATGATTCATCTCTATTAGATTTATTATCTAACAAATTTCCTTTAGATAAAGTTCCATTAGTGTGTGTGCAAACTATATTGTTTAATACATAATCAAGATTTGTCAATTATATTAATGAAATAGACCTAGCACTCCTCAACACTGTTGCTAGATCTTAACATTTTTTTGCCCACACTAACATTCCTTGGCACCTTGCATGTGTTGGAACATCTTTGTACCTAGAAAATGTTGTCATGACTACGACACCCAAGCACATGTTGGCAGGCCCTGGTATAACATAACACTCTCCTAACATGTGTTGACATGCCCTCAAGTCCCTAGAAGAACACTTTGGCATGTATTAAGATACACTAGGACTTGGCACACAATTGCACTTGGAATGTATTGGAACATATTATTAATGTGCCTAGCATGCCCCTTTTGAAAAATATAAAGTCTTGACTTATTAACCCTCTTATGTGTTCATTTCCTTGCATTTTATCTTGATTATTCATTATGTTTCCTTAACACTTCTTGACACATATTGGCATACCCTGACACCCTGCACATACTAGCATTCCTTAGCATATCTCATGTCTTGGCATGAATTAGCACTATTTGGCACATTTTAACATACATTGGAACTCCCTAAAACACGATGGCACTTCTTAAATTGCCCTGATATTCCCTAGCATGCCTTACCAATGCTCAGCATACCTTGTCACTCCCCCCTTGGGATGCCATCTAACAATCATTGACACACCATAACACACCTTCATATTCATTCACTTCCATGCATTTTGACCTAGTGGTCCATTTTGTTTCCATAGTACCCCCTAAAACTCCTCATCATGCATTAGCACTCTCTAGCATACATTAAAACTCTTCAACATGCCATTCCACTTCATAGAAATTTGTGTATCACTTCCTAACACACATTGGCACTTGGTACATGTTGGTTCTTGGAAAGTCTTAGAATGTGTAACATTCCTTTAGATGCCTTGGTATGCTTTGGCATGGTTTAATATTAAAGTTATTTGAGATCAACTATTGGGAAGTAAATGAGAAGTAATAGAAGAATATTTGGCACTTAGAATGCTCTAACACTTGGCACGTATTGGAACCTAGCATTGTTGTACCTAAAATGACCCTGTTGGAAAAGGTAAATTGATGACTTATTAACTCTCTTATGTGTTCATTTACTTTTATTTTAACTTTTTTCTCATGTTTGTTTCCTTAACAGTCCCTAACATATATTGTGACATCCTTGTACATCTTGGCATTCCTTAGCACTTGGCACATCTTAGCATATTTGACATGCCTTCACATTATCTGGCACATGTTAGCATTCCCTAGCACACCTTGGCACTCACACCCTCACAACTAGCCTTACATTTTTTTATGACTTGGGAAGCCAATCAAGTCCTTAGCTACTGTAGTTCATTTGACATTGGTCTTCTTTGGTTGTAATAAATTTACTAGTTGCACCTAATACAAGTAGATTGTGCCTTCTTCACCTAAGAATTGCCTATAACTCATCTTAGGGCACTCATGTCCAAGCTCAACTTATCCCACATAAGAACTTACCAAGATGAGGATCGCATCTAGCCATGGACATAAAAAACTAAGCAACATAGCTTACACAAACAATATTTCACATGTATGTCTAGTTCATATAAAAAATATAGCATTAACTAAGAGTTTGCAAGAATCACAAGATTCACAAGGCACACATGATATAAGCCGATGGAAGTTGAGTGCCCCAAAACTTATACACAATAATGAATAATATGAAATTGTATAAAATATTCTAAAACATGAGAATTTGGCCAAAATGTGCCACATGTCATATACAAATAATAGCTAAACCAAAAATAGCATTGTGCCTAGCAAAAAGCTTCCCTTTGTCTAAAACAACTTTATCAAGCCCCTTATCGTAAACATAGGCTTATATCTTAAAAATATTATTATGAACTTCTCCTAACACACTTCATCCCTAACATGCTTGAATTCATTGGCACTCCTTGGCACACACTCTTATTTGTTCATTTCCATTCATTTTGACCTAGTTCTCCCATGTGACGCCCTAGCACTCGCTAACACTCTTCAGCATGCATTGATATTATCTGACATGTGTTAGCGTGCCTTGTGATTCCTTGTCATGCCGCGACCCTCCCTAGCTATCATGCCCTCACAACTACCCTTACTTAATTTTCAACTTGGACACCCAACCGAGTCCTTTCTTGACTACAAGAGCTTGAACAATTTATGATTACTATAACTAGACTATGTTGTTGAATTGTGCAGCTTGGGACGTACTCCATAAGCCTAGTGAGATGGGTTTGTGTGAGTTTGGTCACAAAAGGTTTTGTGGGAAAATAATTCAAGCGAAGGGGTTTTAGAGCCAATATGGGGGTTTAAAATCTAAAAGAAAATTAAAAAGGAAAATTAATATTTCCTAAGTTCTAAGCGGACATAACTTGTAAGTTATAAAGGGTTCCTAAGTGGCCTAGCTAGGAAAAGTTATTTAAGTAGGAATTAGTATGAAGGCAATAACGTCAAGTGAGAGGGAGCTCATTTGATCAAGGAGGCAAAGGGAGATGTAGTCCTCAAGTAGGCTGAGTTGGAGGAATGAGTAAGGGTTGCTAAAGGGAGGCCAACATCAACCAGCAATAGCAAGATCATCATGTGAGGGTTCAAATTTTTTTTTCATACCTTAGTGGGTTCAAGCTAAGAAGTAGGATGGCATATTGTTGTTTATCTTCTAGTAGATTGAGCTCAAGAGAGGCGGGTCATGATAATTTAGGCATGTTATTTCAGTGGTGTTTTTGTGTGAAGGCACATCAAATCCAGAAATAGATGAGAGGATGGAGACCCTTTCTTATGGCGGTTCGTACATTGCAAGGTGTGTGATAAAACACAAATGGAGGAGGGCCTACACTGGAATTTAGGGCCAAAACATAAGTAGTTGTAGGTGTAATATTGATTGAGATAATCATAGTTTGAGGGTTGTATAGATCTAAATTTCAGGTCAATATTCAATAAAATAAATGCCCATAATCTGTTGATGCATATGATCTAGGTTGGTTCTCTTATGGAGGAAATAGTTGTTGTCTTTTCTATGGGTGGATAGGATTTGTTCTAAAGAAATTAGAATATAGGTATAATTCCCTAGTTAGGGCAGTTTTCTAGCATGTTCATTCCATAAGTTATGCCCTTAAGACTATGACAAATCTACATAGAAGAAGAGGGGTCATGACCGTTAGAGTGAGGATATCTCTGCAATATAGACCACATATATCGAAGATGGTTTTTATAAGTATGTGTATAAATAGAAGATCTAAAGGAGGGTGGAACTTGGTTAGAAAACTGAATAGAAGAAATGTGACATATGAAGAATGGATTGACATGAAGAGGAGCTTATTTTCATGGACTTTCCATAGAGTTTTGGATAGAGATCTGAAGAAACCTATAAATAATTAGTCAATGGACTCTTAGTGGATGATTTGTGACCCTAGTTCAGTCATATATAGATTGTTAGAAGGATGATAAGAGGAGTAGTTCAAAATTTTTCATAGATTTGGCAATAAATAAATTGGTACACTAGAATAGTGATTTTGAGAGGACTAAAATAATTCTTAGGTGGAAAATTTCAGGAGCCCTGGATGAGCGTAGTGTTGTGAGCACTAGACCAGTGAGAGAATTGGCTGTGGTTGGGAAAATTGATGGTATTCCTAGTACAGTTGGAGGGTTGTTAGGTGACTATCAAAGAAGATAACTTATTATTGTTCTTATGAAGGACAACAAGACTAGTAGAAGGGTAGGTGTATTGGGCCTAAGGACGTGCATAGTTTTAAGGACTAAAGTAACAATCAAGTGGTCTAGCCAACTAGCCCCTATTCACTGTATTCTAGAGACCTCCATAGCCCTAGACTTGTCATCTTGGAGTAACAGTATGGAGAAAATGGGTAGACCAAAGGGTTGTTCACAAACAGAGTTGTGAACAATTGATTGAAGACCCTAAGTGTTACAGATCTTGAAGGTAAATGGAGGTAGCTAGAGAGAAAAAAATTTGAGTCTAGTTCAGTAACCTAAAGGAGTTGAGTTCATTGATAGAGGAAGATTGAGGAATTGTAGAATGGGAGGCAAGAGGACCTGCCAGATGTGTTCTAGACACGTGGATTGAAAGTGTTGTGTGTGGACACCATCAACAGGTACGTCAAGTGTTGTCTTGTTGAATGTAGATTGGTTGTCAAAGGACTAACACCAATCCCTAATTGTATTCCTTATATCAATGAGATATTAAAGGGCCATGATCCCTAGTATGGGAGCTCTAGCATGTTCTATTATAGTTTGTAATATAGCAAAGAAGGGTTTTAAAAAGTTAAAAATTGTCATGTGCACTAGTTGATTCCCTGATGTGTGTAGATTTTGTTGTGTTGTGGCACTTGAGTGTGTTTGCATCAAATATTCCAAGATCAGATCCTTATTCTCATGTGTCATGGGAATTCAACATATGTATTTTTTACCTAAGAATTACATGTAACACATCGCATGTCGCTCATGTCCAATCGAAACTAATCCCACCTAACAAGTTACAAAGACAAGGCTCATCACATCCAACCATGGTCATAAAAAAAACTAAGAAACAAAGTTTAAATCTTGACATGCCATAACACTTGACATGCCTTAGAATTCCTTAGCACTATGTGGCATGTGTTAACATCCGCTACATTCCTTTGCATGCTTTGGTACTCCCTAGTGCACCCTAGCACTTCCTAACATGCCTTGGTAGTTTATCATACCTCAAAACTACCTAGAATATAACATTGTCACTCCTTCCTTAACACACCTAGAACTCATTGACACTCCCTGTCACACACTCTTATTCATTAATTTTGATGAAATTTGACTTGGTGCTTCCTTGTGTTTCCCTGACACTCCCTAGCATGCATTGGCACACCCTAGCACCTGGCACATCTTGGCATGTCAACCTATCACTCTATCATTCCTTGGCACTATCTAGCATACCTTGTAACTCTCCATTAATGAGAGATACCTAACACTCCTCAACAGTCTTGGCACACCTTAACATGATTTGGCACATGCTAACATTTCTTGGCACCTCACACGTTTTGGAACATCTTTGTACATAGAACATATTTCCATGACTGGGATGCCCACACACATTTTAGCATGCCCTAGCATAGCATAGCACTCTCCTAGCATTTGTTGAAATTCCCCATAGTCCCTGACATGCACTGGAACACCCGTGCATGCATTAACATACATTAGCGCTTGACACACATTGTCACTTGGCATCTATTAGAACCTACTATTAATGAGCCTAGCATGCCCCTTTTGAAAATGATATAATATCGACTTATTAACCCTCTTATGTGTTCATTTCCTTGCATTTTAGCTTGGTTCTTCCTTTTGTTTCCTTGGCACTACTAAACACATATTGGAATACCCTTGTGTTATGAGGACTAATCACAAGTGCGTACACAAGCAATCTCCCTAGGTTTTTGAAAAAACCTAGTAGCAAGCAAACAATCAAGCTAACTCCTTCCCTGAATCTATGTTTTCTTGAATCTTAAGATAACAAGGTGAGAAAAGGAAATTCATACATTATTACGACATTCTTAATAAAGATCCCCCTTTTTGCTTTAGTGCAACTCCTCCATGCTTGAATCTAGACATGTACACATGGAAACAACACAGGATCAAAGGCTTATGTAACATAAATGATTCAATAATTCAAACTAGTGATCAAGGAGACTAGTAACAAACATCATTCCAATGGAAAAATAGGAATAGCATAAACCATTGAAGAAATTAATCAATTAATCCACTAAACAATGCAGTGAGAAGAAACACTTGTTTGTATTAATTTCATAAACATAAAAGAGATACAAAACTTTTTCCTTGATGTTGTGAAGCTCATCCCATTGATCTCAATCCTCTCCAATAATGATAAGTTCTCCAACCTAATTCCTCCATCATAAACTTACTCTCAACATCCTCTCTCAAATCCCCCACCTATGGTTTGATTAATATGAAAAAAGGAAATAGTTTGTGATCCTTAGTCGAAGGATGAGGGCTCCTTGGAGAATTGGGATTAGCTCCACAAATCATGAGGTTAGGCTCAAACAAAACATGAGTTTGAGGCTTCCTATTGGGAATGATTCACCCAACCATGCTTCTAGATATCACTTTTTATTTTTACTTTTTATTGAGTCATGTATGCACTTTTTAGTGGAAGACAGAGCACACAACTATGCAAGGATCAATGTCAATAACTACTTATGTGAAAAAAATGACTATGAAACTATGCAAGAGACTAAAAGTGGGTTTGTGGACGATGTTTCCTAGAATTTACAATTTATTCAAGGTATATACATTGTTTGACTTGCAAGGGAGTGCTTCATGACACTTGAATGGATGGCGAGAGATCCAATTTGATGATCATTTGTCATGGTGACAAAATGAAGTGTAACGATGGAACTCTACACATCCTAGCATTCCTTAGAACCTGGCATGTCTTGGCATGCCTAGTCACTATTTGGCACATGCAAACTCCCTAGCACACTCTGTAACTTCTTGAAATTCCCTGATATTCCCTAGAATGCCTTACTAATGCTTAACTTACCTTGTCACTCCCTCCTTGGCATGAAAAATAACACTCATTGACACTCCATGGAACACCCTCATATTTATTCACTTCCATGCATTTTGACATAGTTCTCCCTTGTGTTGTTCTAGTAATCCATAACACTCCTTATCATGCATTAGAACTCTCTAGCACACCTTATCACTCTCTAGAATTCCCTACCACTTCATAGCATGCACAAAACTCTGTGACACACATTGACACTTGGAATGTGTTGGCACTTGGCACGTCTAATTAGCATGTCTAGTATGCATTTAGATTCCTTTGCATGATTTTGCATGGTTTAATATTAAATTTATTTGAGATCAACTATTGGAAATTAGATGAGAAGCAACAGATGAAGATTTGACACTTAGAATGCACTAAGACTTAGCACGTGGCACCTATTAGCACCTAGTGTTGGTGTGCCTAGCATTCCTAGCTTGGAAAATGTAAATTGATGACTTATTAACCCTCTTATGTGTTCATTTCCTTGTATTTTAACTTTTTCTCCCTTTTTTTCCTTCATAGTCCTTGGCACAAATTTTCACACCCTTGTACATCTTGGCATGCCTTATCACTTGACACATATTAGCATGTTTGACATGCCTTCATACCATCTGACACATGTTAGCATTCCCTAGAATTCCCTAGCTCGCCTTGTCACTAATGCCCTCACAACTTGCCTTACATTTTTTCATGACTTGGGAACCCAATTAAGTCCTTGGATACTATAGTTCATGTGACATTGGCTTGCTTCAGTCACAAAAACTTCACCAATTACACCTACCACAAGTATATAGTGCCTTGTTCAGCTAAGAACTACTTATAACGCATCTTATACCATGCATGTCCGAGCTGAACTTGTCCCACTTAAGTAGTTACCAAGACAAGGATCACATCTAGCCATGGGCATAAAACAACTAAGCAGCATAGCTTACACAAGCAATATTTCACATGTACATTCAATTCATATAAACAATACAACATTAAATGAGAGTTTGTAAGAACCACATGATACACAAGATGCATAAGATATAAGCTGACACAAGTCAAGTTCCCCAAAAATTATACACAACAACGTAAAATATGATATTATCTAGAATTGTTTAAAACATGAGCATCCAACCAAAGTGTGCCACATCGCATATAAAAATAATAGCTAAAATAAAAATAATGTTGTGCCTAGCACAAAGTCTCCCTTTGTCTAAAATTTCTATGTCAAGCTCCTTATCAAAACTGTAGGCTTGCCTCCTACAAATCCTATTATGAACTTTTCTCAACACACTTCATCCTTAGCACAGTTTAATGCACTGACACCCCATGGCACACACTCCTATTCGTTCCTTTCCGTGCATATTTACATAGTTCTCCCTTGTGATGCACCAGTGCTTCCTGACATTCCTTAGCATGAATTTACATTGCCTAAGATGTGTTAGCACACATTTTAATTCCTTGGCATGCATTTACCCCCCCTAAATATCATGCCCTCACAACTACCCTTAATTTGTAACTTGGGAACCCAACCAAGTCCTCACTTGACTACAAGAGCTTGACCAAGTTATGATTACTACAACTAGAATATGTTGTTGAATTGTGTAGCTTGGGAGGTAATCCACAAGCCTAGTGAGATTGGTTTGTGTGAGTTTTGTCACAAAAGGATTTGTGTGAAAAGAACCCAAGTGAAGGGGTTAAAAATACAAAATAAAATTAAAAAGGAAAATTAATATTTTTAAGGTCTAAGTGGATAAAACCTCTAAGTTGTAGAGGGTTCCTAAGAGATCTAGGAAAATATAATTAAGGAGGCCTTAGGGAAGGTAAGGACATCAAGTGAGAAGGATCTCACTTTATTAAAGAAGCCATGAAATATGTAGTCCTAAAGTAGGCTGAGTTAGAGGGTTGATTAAGGGTTGCTAAAGGGAGGCCATGATCATCCACTAAGAGTAATATCATCATGTGAGGGTTCACAAGAATGCCACATACTTTAATGGGTTCGAGCTAGGAGGCAGGATGGCATATTTTTGGTTCTCTTTTGGAAGATTGAGGTTGAGAGAGGTTTCTCATGAGAATACATGCATGTGATTTCAGTGGTGTCCCTGTGTGAAGGCCGCATCAAATTCTAAAATAATAGAGAGTGTTGAGACCCTACCTTATGGTGGTTAGTAGATCACAAGTTTTGTGATAAATTCCAACACAAATGGAGGAGGGTCTGCACTAAAATTTAGGGTCATAACGGAAGTAGTTGTAGGCATAATATTGACTGAGGTAACCCTAGTTTGAGGGTTGTATAGATCTAAAGTTATTGTCAAGATTTAGTCAAAGAAATGCCCATAATCTATGGATCCATATGAGCTAAGTTGAGTATCTTATGGAGGCAATATTTGTTGTTTTTCTATGGATGAATAGGATTTGTATAATTCCCTAGTTAGTTCAGTTTCCTAGTATGCTTATTCCATATGCTATGCACTTAAGACTGTGACAAATTTGTGTAGAAGAAGAGGGGTTGTGACCCTTAGAGCGAGGTTTATCTTTGCAATAAACACCACATGTATGGAAGATGGTTTGTAGGAGTATGTGTGGAGATAACATATCCAAAGGAGGGTGGAACCTGAGTAGAAGAATGAGCAGAAGAAATGTGCCATATGAGGAATGGATTGAAATGAAGAGGAGTTGATTTTTATGGATTGTCCATCGAGTTTTGGACAGATATTTGAAGCATTCTATAAAAAATTATCCATGAACGAAAGGATGTTTGCTAAAAAAAAAACAATTTATTCAAGGATATAGATGGCACAAAAATGATTCCCACTGTGATGAGGAATTTATTGGGAAAAAAGGAGAGTTATGCTAAATTATAATCATGTGAACATATCTCTTACATCATGCCCATGTCAAGACTAAGAACACAGGAAAAAAAATGAGGTAGCATGGCCCAATTCACATGCATATTGTAGACAAGGTGGTCTCTGGATTAATGGAAACATGGTGATATTCCATGAGAGACAAAGGGGTCCCTAGATTAATGGAAACATGGTGATATGCCATGAGAGACAAGGTGGTCTCTAGATTAATGTCAACATTGTGATATGCAATGAGAGACAAGGTCGCCTATGAATTAATGACAACATGGTGATATACCATGAGAGACAATGTGGTATTTGGATTATTGTGATATTGTGTACTGTGACATGAGATGTGTACATGTGTTTTTGTTGTACATATACATGTGTTGCGTAGGGGAATGGGAAAAAATATATTGTGATATACGTGTGTTGTGTCATACCATGTATATAAGTGTGAATTTTTTAATGTGTTCAAGTCAGGTAGGTATGGGACTATTTGGACCTATGTGTTGTGTTTATTTGTGTAGGACAGGCAGTTATGAGACAACATGGGCTAGTGTATTGTGTATGTGAAAAAGTGTTTGAACAAGCATGGAACTATCTCAGGCCTTGTATTTTGTAGTGATACACACAAGTAGGTATGGGACTACTTGGACCTACAAAGGTGTGAAACAAACTTACATTCATGTCTATAGAAGACTCCCTGGTTTGGTAGTGCCCATAATTGTTAGATTGTGATTGGGCTTAAGTGCTCATTTTGAGGCAAATGAGTCACTTGGTAAATTCTAAATCAAAGAGAAGATAAGAGAAGGAGTTAGATGCTTGTTGATGGGCAACCAATATGGTGTGTGTATGTGGTTAAAGTGAAGAGAAGTCACTGGATTCTTTTTGATGGGAAACCAATCTGGTGTGTGTACATGGTGAAAGTGAAGAGAAGGCACTGGATGCTTTCTGATAGGAAAACAATTTGGTGTGTCTATGTGGTAAAAGTGAAGAGAAGGAACTAGATGCTTGCCGATGGGAACCTAATATATTGTGTGTACATGGTTAAAGTGAAGAGAAGACACTATGTGTTTGCCCAAATTGCTATTGATTTAGTGTATGTAAAGAAAGAAAAAAGAATAAAACCAAGATAAGTATCAATATTAAATAACTTTTTATTTATTTTTTATGAATCTAAATTCAATCATATAATCTATGATAGTTTGGGTTATGAGTTGACCTAACTTACCATGATAGGAATTAAAGGAGAATTCCAAGTTCAATTCATGAATGAACTTTTGGTGAGGTATGATTTAAAATTATTACATTTCCTTAATGGTGGAAGTTATGGAGGCATATGTGATATGATCCGAGAAAGCATGAAATTTCCTAGTTGGGTGGATTAACTTGGCTAGAAAATAAATAGTTGCAGTTAAAAGATATCAAATGTGCAATGGCACGTAGATTAAATATTTCAAGAATGGGGATATTGTGGTAGACTAATGCTAATGATGTAAATTGATTTCCATGAAGCAAGCTATGACCCTTATAATTGTAATAAGGTGGAACAATGTTTGTTTTAGAACCTTCCACTATGAGGAAGCCTTACTAAGGGATGGGTCACTCGAGGGACTGAGAAGTAAAGAAAGGGATCCCTGAAATTGGAAGGTGAGGACTCCACGAAGAGGTGGGTAATTGGATTTCCTGAGGGGCTGAGAAGGGAAGTTCAAAATATAAAATTTGGGTTTCTTGGTCATGAGCATAACTGATTGGAATCAAAAGCACATTGGGGTTATATCGAGAAGCAATGAGTTGGGAATTATTCTTTGATGGAACAAGAGTGAAAAGAAATATAATGTTGGATATTGGAGGCATACTACCCTCCAGAAAAAAGGAAATAATCCAAGCTGAATTTGGTGCAGAAAAGCACCAAGAAATTGTAAAGAGCCACATAAAGTGGCTAATTTGATTAAAATTTTCTTTTATAATTGTTAGTCATTGGGCACACAACTGTGAAGGTGTGACACGTAGATATAGGTAAATGTTGTAAAGAGTTGTAAATATAAATCTCCAAAGACAGTAATTTGTTGTTTCTATATTTAGTGTATTTCCTCTGTGTATATGGATAGTTGAACAACAAGGGTGGTGTTGCCTCAAGGGGGAGGGGATTGTGATACCTCCACAAATGGTCATCTCATGAAATACATTGTAAACAATTATGCAATATGCAAAGTATAAAAAGGTGGATTGATTCAAAGGGACATAGATTCCAAAGTTAGGGAGGAGGTTGCTTGCTTGGGATGTTGAGGTTTCTTATGCAGAGAAAGAAACGTAGATTGTAGGAAAACCATTAAAGGCTAGTTGGTGCATGAATTCAAGGGATTGGTTCTAAAATTAAATGGGATAAAAGAGAAATTACTCAGGCCAATGTTTCTTTAAAAATAACAACAAGAAAAGAGGAAAAAATATTTATGAAAGAGACTTCACATTGTTGGGCAACAAGGATGAAACATTAAATGTTGGCTAAGAAAGAGGACAAGGAAAAAAGCACAAGGGAGGAAGAATCCTTGTAAAACAAGGGAAAATGCAACAACATGAATTCATCAAAAGTCAAGATAGAGGTGGACATAGAAGGAAAGGGATTCAAACATCCAACAAAAGTAATCAGTAGGCAACACATAAGAGAAGAGAAGAGAAAAGAAGACAAGAGAAGGGGATTGGTTATTCGAGTCCCTAGAGGTTGTGGGTTGAGACAAGGTCTCTCGAGACCTATAAAAACTTAGGTCCCTTGAGGCTGTGGATTGAGACAAGGTATCTAGAGCCCTATAATAATTTGGGTCCTTGGAGGCTATGGGTTGGGATAGAATTTCTAGAGCCCTGTAACAACTTGGGTCCCTTGGAGGCTGGGGGTTGAGATAACAAACTATGCAACCCTTAATAGCTTGGGAGAAGCCATCTTGAAGCATTATCTAAGGAAGACATGATTGAAGACTTTTAGTTACTATATTATTGTTACAATGGAATATGGAATCCCTAGAAGGGGTTGAATCACTATGTTGAGAACCTCTAAACTCCCCGTGTTGACAAAATAAGTGGAAATCAACTAGTGGAATTGAGGAAGGAGATCTTATGGAGTCCCTGTTTTAGTTGGTAGTTGGTAATCAAGTCTCTTAAGCAAGCACCCCCCTTAGACTTTTGAATCTGACTTGGGGGTGGTAGCTACAAGTAAGTGTGGTTGCATATGTCTATGGTTGGATGGAGATTCCTTATCCTAGACTTAATTACCTTGAAAATTCAAAGATAAGTATATTCTCATGCTTGTTTATTTATTGATGAATCATGATGCTTTTCGGATTGTAATAGTGTTATTAGTGCTTGAACATGGGCTTACACCTCTGTGGGGATATGACAATGATGGATATGTTAAATATATGTGTGTGTGTCGTTACTCTGAAATGAATGACATTGATAAATAAATTAAGCGTGCATGAGTTTTTGACCTGGAAATAAAATGTTGTGTGAATAACTTGCTGGTGTTAATCATAGAATATCTAATGCACAACTGTGTCATAAACCACATGATAATAAGGACTAAGTTATAATGTTGAGAAGAAGTTTTTTTTGGATAAAATGTTAAACTGTGTGGGAAACAATGCTTAAATACAAAATATATAGGAATTAGGCCATGTTACAGGCTGTATAAAAGCCATGAGAACATGGAATGAAACTCGGGAACTGTAGGATCATAGGCCCTTTTTATAAATATGAAACAATTACAAGGAGGACCACCTGCTTAGCAGGGTCTGGATTTACTTGCATTAACTTATTTTCTTGAGTTATAATTTGATGTACCACATGGCAAGCATTGCATTAGTGTTGAACTATTGTAGTATTGTTAAGAATACTTCCTCTAATTATTGTTTTTCCTCCATCAATAAGCTTACTACTACGTGGAATTTAACCATTATTAACAATATAGTGTAATGTTACATAATTGCATTTAAGAAGCATAAGGGGTAGGGTTGGTATGAGGCCAACTTTGCTATTTTCTTGCCATGTCCACTACTACGTTCTCATCCTCCCTAAATAGTTGGGATACATTTGTTGGCCTTAGGATATGATTTCCCATTAGTTCATTTGATTCTTTCTAATCCACAATCTCATTCTACATTGCATCCAACCTATCACTTTGTAATGAGATATCTCTCATAACCCCACACTAGTGTGTTCATCATACCTCATTGAGGTGCCTTGAATAATACTCCATATTGAGCTATATTTTATCATCAACCCTTTGTTTCATAACCATTCATTGATCAACTTACCTTTCCCATTCAAATTCTCCAACTCTCTCATCCTCACTGCACTACTCCCTTCCTCACTAATCTCCTTTTTAAACTTACCTTAGCCTTCTTCATTTGCTCAAATCTAGTTCAACCACCACTAGATAGTTATTTGTACTTCCTAAAAGCTTGTTCAACTTTCTCTTTAACTTTTGTGTCCTCCATGGTCATTTGGTCCTTTGAGCTCTCATCTTTTCTAACCTCATTGTAACCCATTCCATGATTCAAGGTTTTACACCACCATGCTCAATGGGTTAGTAGGAAACAACTTTTCCTTCACTAACAACATTTTTATCCTTGTATGGTTTCTGTTCACCAATATCTCTCAAAACCCCTTATGAAATTGATCCTTAGCTTTTTAGTACAACTAGTATAATTCTACTACAAACTAGACACAATGTATCCTTCCATTGCCTTCTCCCCCAAAAGGTAAATTGCTTTATTAACTAAGTGATCACAACACTCCAAAGTTATCAGATTTAAGATTTGACTTGTCTTCTTGTCTCTTAAATGGTGATGTGGGGCTTCATCACTCACATGCAACCATTCACACAAACTCACTAGAAAACTCTATCCATAAAATTTCAAAGATGTCTTCATACATGAATGTCTCCTTGAATTGCCATTCTACAACAAAGAAGTGAGGCTTCCTCACTAACAAGTATTTAGTTATATTATCAAAAAAATATTCCACTTGTGGTTTAGCCAATTGTTTCTTCATTTTAATAAGGCCACAAAATAATGTTTTGGTCCCACAACATAACCATTTTTGGGCTCTAATTGGTAAATTATGGTCCACTTAAGTGTCAAACAAACATTGTACTAGTCTAGCATTGGCATTAACAATTCTTGAAGCAAGGAAGGTCTCGATTGAGGAGTGTTATTGTTGGCTTCTTGGGCCCTCACCCAGGTTTGGAAGAGTTATTAACCAAACAAATCCCGCAGATATTAGCCCTTTCAGCAATAGCCCGTAGAGCGCGGGCTGAGGTCTCATCCGAGTTAGCAGGGGAGGGTGCTGGAACCAGGTTTCAACACCCTTGGGATGTCTTGATGTGATCTAGAGGGGTCTGAAACCATTTTATGGCCTCGTGCCACTCTATATACTGTTGGGCATCAACGTAGATCCACATAGGTGCATTTTCTTATTAATGAATTTATTATAGATCTGATCTACTTCTTAAGGTATTTAAGCAAACATTTAACAGTAACAACTAGTGCGTGCAATCATAAATATGCATAAATTCTGAACATAAGCAACAAATAGATTCATGGTAAAACACACAGTGATTCAGAAATTCTACGTAAGAGGTTCAAAACATCTTCAATGGTCTCATCTTGTCATCTGGCCCTCCTTCTAGCCCTAGTTTTTGACGATGCTAGAAATCCATCAACCAAGGGGTCTCCCAGATGTGGAGTCTTAATTTGTTAGGCAAGGAGGTAACTCCTCAAATTAACTGTGTTTATTCATTAGGATTCCTCATTGTTATATACACAAGGAAGTGACTCTTGGGTTTCAGCTCCCGATGAATCTTCATTTTCCATTATTTATAAATGTTCACCCAATCCCCATGATTAGGTGTCAACGTTCCCCCCCTTACTCTGAAGGGATGTCGGTGAGTCCAAGTATCGTTCTGAATCTTTGAAAATTTTCTCTTCCAAGCACATTGGTGAATATTTCTGCAATCTACTCATTAGTGGAACAATGGTGTAGATGGATTGTCTTGGCATCAACATGATGTTGAATAAGATGGTATTTTATGTTGATGTTCTTCATTTGATCATGGAACATTAGGTTCTTGGCCAACTTTATTACAAAGGTGTTGTTAATCATGAGTGGAGTTGAATGTACTTGTTTTTCCTCCAAATCTTCTAGAATTTTCATGAGCCACACAATTTCTTTTGTTGCCTCAGCTGCTGCCACATATTCTACCTCTGTTTTGGAATTTGTTGGAACTGATTGTTTGTGTGATCTCTAGGAGATGGCTCTTGATCCAACACTCATAGCATAACCAGAAGTAGATACCCTAGTTTCTTTGTCTCCATGGAAGTCTGAATCAAAGTATCTAATCAAGATGAAGTCACCAACCTATGTATACTTGAGTCCAAAGTCCTGAGTTCCCTTCAAGTACTTTAGAACTCCTTTTGTAGTAGACCAATGTCCCTCAAAAGACCTTTTCATAAACTTGGATTGGATTCCAACGGAAAATGAAATGTTTGGTCCTGTAGTAGTCAGGTAGTTGAGATTTCCTACAAGTTGTCTATACTTTGTTGCATCCTCAAATTATTTTCCTTCAATGGATGTGAGCTTTAAGTTTTGTTCCATTGGAGTAGTCGAAGGATGGCACTCAACCATGCCAAACCTGTTCAATAAATCTCTAATGTACTTCCTTTTGGAGAGGAATATAGACTTCGAATGTTTTGTTACTTTAATACCAAGATAGTATTGAACACAACCCAAGTTAGTCATTTCAAAAGTGTTCCTCAATTCATTCTTTATGGATGCAATGTACCTCTCATTGTTCCCTCTCATCAAAATTTCATCCACATATACCAAAATATATACAACTATTTTTCCAACTTTCTTGAAAAACAAAGTTGCATCATAGAGATCATAATGTTTGAAGTTGAGTTTTAGAAGAAGCTCAATTAACTTTTCATACCAGGCTCGCAGTGCTTGAATGAGGCAATACAACTATTTCAAAAGTTTTCATACTTTATGTTCATGTCCTTTCACAACAAATCCTTCAAGCTTGGACATAAAAACATTCTCTTTTAGATATCCATTCAAGAAAGCATTTTTTACATCCTTTTGATCGAATACAATATTTCACTTCTTCATAGTGTTCATGTGATCAATGTACATTGAATCAAGTAAGCGAAAATAGGTAGTGATTGAACTACAAATGAAAATAAAATTAACTACTAGAGTGTATCTTAACCAGAATTGAATGAATGGAATTAAATATTTTTGTGGTTTCACAATCGTTCACTCTAGATAAGATCACAACATTCCAACAACCCTTTATTTAATTTGTTAAATACCAATTTAAGTGGATTCTTCTTGCAACACACAATCAAGAGAATAAGCGTTGAAATATATTTCATCCACTTGGTATAGGTTTGGGGGATGCCTTTTTGGACTTAGATTACAATATTCCACTTTAGAGTTCAAGTATTCTTGTAGTCTAAAACAAAACTTGAATTTGTGTTTCAACCATCAATGGAAATGGTATCTATTGGGAAATAACACAAAACAAGTAAAGTAAAAATCTAATAATACAAATAGTAAAATGATAAAAAGGTTTCATTGGATAGTTGGGCTTAGGTTTGTACTTTACAGGCATTGAGCATAGTCATTTTTTTGACATGCATCAAATAATTGTATGATTCCTTGAGAAGAACTTTCATTATTCAACTTTAATGCTTAACATGTATAGGGGAATCCATGCTTGTACTTGAAAGGCATAAAAACAATTCAAGAAATAAAAAGGAAGGAATTGGAATACTACTTTATGAAGAAAAAATAAGGAACTAAATCTCTCTAATGTAATTATTCTAAATAAGTAAGAAAAGAGTCGCAACTCAAATTAGATATGGTGCCCTTCCTAACTAACTTGCATTGCAACAAAATATACAACCCAATAACTTTGTTACACCACAAATCTCGAAGAAAAATCATTAATATTAAAGGAATACTATGCAATTTCACATTATAGTCATGAATATTCTCTATGTAAAGTCTTCAAATATCCATAAACACTTTGATATCAAATTGCAATGCACATCAACACATGATATTCGCATAAGACTAGTAAAACAAATTCATACAAAAGCTATCTACTTCATGGAAAAGCATGAATATTCCCCCATTTACATTACATTAAATTCACACATTATACGAGAGGGCATGGTAAAGAATGATTGACACCCTATTCTGAGAAAATACAAACTCTCCCCTCTAATTGTGACCACCCATCTTGAAATTATACAATGTCTATATATAATCTACCGAGGAAGTATTAGAAGCACAACCTACTCCCTATTTTGGAAAGTTGTTCCAACTATTTGTGTTACTAACGAAGATGTGGCATTCCACAACAAGCAAATATTTCTCATGGACCTAAGAATTACACCACTAGTTTAGTGATAATAATAGTGTGAAACACAAATTCCATAAGTTAGTATAGAATGTTGGGTTATCATTTATAACCTTAAACAATATGAGATTTGTAGAATTAGTTCCATCAATTTAAAATCGATTTAAATGTGTTGGAAATGAAAATTTTCACATGGAATTGACCATGACATTGATTGGAGGATAGTGGATTCATGTTTTTCCCTAGGATTGAAACAAATGGAACAAAACCATATCATCAATTGTGGGAAAAAGAATACATGTCGCTAAATTTTTTATATAGTCTTGTATGCTTATTTTTATTCTGTGTTTTTACTAAAGATTTAACCCTAAGACTGAGCCTTCTTTGTTTGAGTTAAGATTGGTCTAACCAACATTGAACCATCTCATCTCAACTTGGTTGGCACAAAATGGATGTTGTATATTTCACCTAGGATGTACGTCGATATGCTCATCAAAAAGGACAATTCCCTGATCTGATTAGAGGTTTTTTGATCCAAACTAACATAACCATTTAAAAATCCATCTTCTAGATCCATCACTTAAATGTATTGATTTCAAACCTATTTTGAACTAGCTAATGTGGTTCATCACTAGGATGATGAAGCCAATTAGTTGGTTTGAAACACATTGACAATCATTACATTTTTGTGGTGCATCTAGAAGATGAATATATGAATAAATCTACTCACAAAATCCTCTATTTAGATAGCATAACCATCATTAGAAAAAATAAACCTTAATTCTGTAGATTGATAAGGAGAAATAGAAAATCATTAAAAATTATCAACTTAATACCTATCATCTTGAAATGGAATTTCCCTTGAGAAAAGTAAGAGAATATGGGAGATGAGACAATAAAGGGGTAAAAGGAAGGGGGGAAATGGTTAAAAAAGAGGTTTTTTTTTTTTTTTTTTTTTTTTTTTTTTTTTTTTTGAAAAAGGAATCAAAATGAAGGCACAATAGTTTCCTTACCTAGGCGCCCTATTGCATGAGTTTCACACCATGTCACATGAAATTGTATGTTGAGAAATCACATGACATGGGAACACCCATGTATTGGTGGGTGACATTGGTTCACATTTCATTGCAAGGTTTTGATTGATTGGGAAATATTTGAACGAGTGCATGAATAGGAAAACCATTTGGAATGGGTCAACATGACACATCACAATGAAGGAACAAAATTCAGGGGTTCATTGTGAGAGTGTGAGTTCATGTGTATTTTGGCTTGGAAAATGTAGAATGGCACTAGGAACAATGTGCAATCTTTCCATGTGCATAACCAAGGACGTTAGGGAAGTTAAGGGGTGATCTAGGCACACGGACATAAGGCATAGGTCAATTGGAGTAGGCAATCAAGCCCATAGATAAAATAATGGTCACACTGAGTAGGTTAGCTAATATAAGAATGTAGAAGGGAAAGTTATGCCATGCATTAGCTGAGTGAACAAAATAGACATAATTATTCATGAAATGCATGAATTAGATATATATTTATGGAATTTTGTTGAATAAAGGAGACACAAAAAAAACTCATGGGTCACATGCACACAACTCGACAATAGGGTAGAAAAGAGTGCACACCATAGCTTTGGAGCAAAAATGTGTGTGGCAACGAGTATTGTATTTTTAACAAAGGGAGGCTACACCCTATTGGAGATTTAAATCCTACTTGTATTATGCATATTGAATGATATTCCTCATCATAAATGTAATTTCTATGTGATTTGTCTCATTATTAATTACATGGATATGAGAGATTTATTCCAACTAAAATAACTCATTTTTTAGTGTTTTGTTGAGATATTTTATCAACTAATTTATTGTGCAGTTAAAATAGTATTTCTATTATAGACCAGTACTTGATGTATTTATATGTGTTTAATATAATGCAAAGAGTTTTTACTATGTAACTAATTTTCTAAATTAGTATGAAATCCTAGGCTTTGGGTAACTCCCTCGTGGGAGGGCCCAATATGTGTAAAAGTATATTATTTGTTTGTAAATAATTGATGTTATGTGAAAAAAAAATTGTTTGAATGTGTGACCATTGTGAAGATATTGATTGTTTGTGGGATACATGAGTAATCATGATATTCCTCTTAATTGAATAATATTTTCATTTGTCCAAAAAGAAGGAAACGTTTCCACTAAAATAAGTGAGTGGGATATAGTTGTGAGCATATTTGTCACCATGGACAAAGAAATTAATCTGTAGTGTTGATGTTGCTCTACCACACCTTCTTTCCCTTCCTTAATGTCTTTGGGATCCCTATCATCAAGTCTTCTCTCTCTCTAGATCTTCCAACCTTTTGTTATCTCCATTTCAATTAATTTATGGAAATTAGATATTCCAAACAATGATTCATTTCACCTTGTTATAATCAAGCCTCAATTTCATCAGTTGTTCTAACAAACTCAAACGTGCATGATATATCCCCATTTATTAGAGTTTACTTATATTGTATTACCCTTATAATGGAGCTGTGAAGCATTAAGCTAAGTGTGAACCCACTTTTGGATAGAAAATTATGTCGAGTGTGGAGATTCATGCATAAAGGGGAAGCCATTGAACTATCCAATGAATCAATCCAATATCAACATAGTTTGTATTGTTAACTTGCAAGAATTTGAAGTCTCAAACATAAAATCCTCACAAAGAAATTTCTAGACCACATGCAAACAAAAATTGTACCAGCTACAAAGGATGGTAGAATGTTTGCAGACAATTCCCAACAATGAGAAAGTTGAAGAAGTTTTTCATGATTCCTTTACAAGGAACTCACAAACAATTATGGTATCATGTAGGTTCTTGAGAGCATGCACTTAATACATAGACATTGTTTCTTGCTATGATCTATCATTATTTCTTATAATAAGGCCATTGAGCTAGGAAATATGTTCAAGTATGGAAAATACTCTCAATGAGTCAGAATAAAATTCTAAAAAATGGCATTGCACTTACGAATGGCAGTGGTTAGGGTAAATATTTCAAGGATCCATTAATTTAGTGTTAATGATCTAGGACAAGATGAGATGGAAATGCAACTGAAAAGGAATGATGGTGGAAATAAGTTAATGTAGGTTGAGCTTGTCAGTATGATTATTAGATGGCTATCTATGGTTTGTTCAAAAGAAAAATTACATCCTCTTGGTGGTTGCGTAGGTAAAATAGTTTTAGTAGGAAAACTTTGTTATATTTATCTTTCTAAAATGATGATGAATTTCCAAAGATTAGATGAAGTGGTCACTTTTGTAAAATTAAATCTAGACACATTCAATGTCTAGATTGCTTACCCAAATAATTCACACGTACAATCGTTGGGACTTGTAGATGGGATTATGTATATAGAACTACCAGTGGTTCAGTCATTATACACTTGGAATTGATTATAAAAAAAAATATCTTCAAGAGATTGAGTGGAAGTAAAGATCAATATGGATGGTTTTCCATTTAGTTTGGAGGTTGCAGATCTAGGGAAGGATCCCTCATTAGTTATTGAAGACATGAGAGTGGTCTACCATTGAGGTTATCAGACAACTTGTGCATGTTATTCAATAATTTAATTTCGAAGATCTGTGATTCAAGAGTTCAGTAGTGGAGCTCAGGAATTCAATTTTCCAACTCCACCTTTACGATGGTTAAGAGACAAATTGATTGAGTTTTCTCTACATGATTTAGAAAATGATTAGAGAAGTCAATGACGAATTTGATAGTCAATAAGATTAAAGACAAGTACTCATTAACATAAGTTGCTGGAGATTTAATTTCTACTTCTCTTATGCATATTGAATGATATTCCTCTTTGTAAATGTCAATTCCATGTAAGGTTTAGTTTTGTTAATTAGTTTCATTTGAGAGATTTAGTCCAACTAAAATAATTCCTATTTTAGTGTTCATATGATATATTTTATAAACTAATTGATTTTGTGATAAAAATAATATTTCTATCATAGACCAATAATTGGTGTATTTAGATGTGTTTTTAAAATAATGCAAAAATATTTTATCGTGCAATTATTTTTCTGAATAACTCTAACCTTTTGGTTAGTCGTTTGGACAAGGTATCTCCTTGGTGAAAGGCTTAATTGAAGAGGAATCGAGCCATGTGAATATTTCATTAGTTGAGTGGAATTATTTCTAGATGGTGTTTGAGATGAGGGGAAAGCCAAATTTGGGCCAAATGCTGGGAGGGAAGAACAAAATTAGGTCACAGTTGATTGAGCTCTTGACTAAAGTATTGATACAAGCCAGAGAATCCAAGTTTAGGAGTTTTTGTAGATGATAGGGTTGGATTGAAGTCTAACCAAAGATTTTGAACAAGGAACATAGTCTTGAGCTCCATTTAATGACTAAAAGTTGTAAAGACCTAGTAGATCAAGCTAATGTAAGGTATTTTCTCCATGATTATATAAAATCATATTCAGGTATTAGGTTATTTAAGTAAATTGCCTATATATTGTGTATGTTGTGCCATTGTGTATTAATGCACAGTTGATGTAAATTTTACTAAGTACCAACAATTAATTAATTAAATGAAAATAAGTAGAGAGGCATAATCCAAGTTAAATGCAAACAAAGTGGGAATACTTTCATAAGGGAAAAAATTGGTGTTACATGCTTGATGGTTGATGGTATGTCATAACCCATGCTTGTCCCCATGGGGCCATGAAGATCACACATGCTTGAATGGTAAATTATTGTGACTAAAAACAAAATTGTAGGAATTAAAGTCACTCTTTCAAATATTAAATTGATACATGATGGGAATGAAAAAAAATCAATAGTGCTAGAAATGAAATTCTCATAATGAAATTCAGAATTTACAGAATTAGGAAAAGTTATAACATTTTGTTGTCGTTGCAAAAACAACCCTCCAAAATATTTTCCTATGTCAAATTTGGAGCCTATATTAATTATAGTTTAAAGCCCCTTCGTGTTGTCATATGATTTGATTTGGTATTTGTGTGTTTTTCTCCTATCGTCGCATCCTCCTAAGTCAATGTTCCCTAAGAATTATCATTTAACCATTAGAAGTTCTTGAGATAATTAGCCATGGATAGGTGAACTCGTGATATTTCTTGGCTTAGAAACTTGCCTTCTTGCCATGCAGACACTCTAAAAACACCCAAAAGAATAGAACAAAAAAAAGAAAGAAAAACACTTAGAAAAAAAAGCACACTCCAAGTTAGTTAATACATGAGCTCAACTTGAGCACACTCCTTGAAGCTGAAGAAGTGTGCCCTCTTTGATCACACTCCTTCATGCTAAGCTAGTGTTCACTGCTTAAGTGCATTTCTTCATGTTGAAGACATGCACTCTTCATGGGTGCAAGCATGAGCCATCATGTTGCATGTAGGAGCACTCCTAGAAAATAAGAGCCCACTTAACCTCTCTTAACTAATCCTTTCAATCGTCAAGAAGTGGTGCTCATGCATGAATCAGTTTTGCATGAGAACTTCTTTAAATCAACTTAGTTAATCATTATTTTGCATAATCATTGATCTAAGTAGGGTGCACAACTAGGAATCAAGGCACTCTTCATCAACCAACACAAGAATTAAGTTTTATATGTAAAATATCCTCATTTCCTTTCATGATTTCACTATCATTATTTATTTTCTTATTGTCATTTCTTTGTTTTTTAGTTTGTTTTCTAGAGTTTGTGTTCAATATTCATGTTGAAAGTGTTCATCTTCTATTTCATGCAAAAACTCTTCAAATTCTTCAACCTTTTCATATCTTGCCATTATTGCGGCAATGCCTATATTACCTTGTGGATCTTTCTTTTCCTCATATTATCATCAAATCCTACTACTTAAACTCATTTCTAAGCTTCCAATAGGTAGAGCACACTTCTTGAGCTCCAAGCTTGATTAGCCTAAAAAAAAAAATTCCCTAAATGGTAAAATTTTCCTCTAAAGCACATTTATTCACCACGAACAACTGCACCCTCCCTTGAGTGCATGAGTGCATCATGAAGACACAAAGTGCTTCCTTCGCCCCTTTGGAGTGCGATAGTGAACCCTCATTCCCTTTGATCACATGAGCATATTGTGAAATCTCAAAGACTTCTCAACCCAGTCCTTCATCTCTTCAGAGTGAGAAAGTGTTCCCTCCCTTTCTCATTTAGTGGATGAGAAAATGGTGAAGGCTCGAAGACCCAACAGCTCAACCCTTCGACCTTTTATAGTGTCCGAGTGCACCCTAGATGTTTTTTACCACTTTCTTGTGCACATGAGTGCACTGGAAATCCCTAAATGACCCTGTCCATCCCTTTTTTCTTTGAAAGTGCACCCTCATATTTTTCATGCCTATTATCTTATGCATTCAAGTTATTTGCTACTGCCATTCATACTTTTTCATGTCCCATAACATTTAATGTTTCTTTGTACATAATTTACAAGTATTGTTGTATAAGTCGGTTTCTTTAAGCTAATATTTTCATTATGAGTGTGTTCCCCAAACAAGTGTTCATACTACAAGTATTGTCAATATGTTGTAATCTGTTAGAGCCATGTCGCCTCACAAAGTGGCCTCCAAAGAATGTTCAAAAGTAAGAGTTGATGAACCTGTAGAAGTTACAATGCTAAATATTCCCATATATGTAGATGCATAGTGCTTTATTGATAAGAATACAAAGGTCACATGGGTCAAGATATACAACACATTCATTCAGGAAATGTTTGTTGAGAACTTATAAGATTTTCATGTGTACATTAACATCAAGAAATTCTAGATGCATATGATCACATCTAGATTCCTTGTAATGCCATGTACGTAGGTGATGGAATGGATTGTTACACATATGGATGACTCTCACCTTGTGTTACGTAGTGAGAGTGCAGTCAACTCACCACCTATTTTGGTCAAGACATGCAGACACATTATAAGATGCTCAAGCCCAATGAATATGCAAATGAAAAAGTCTACATGAGATGGGAAACCCTCAACATTAGTGATGTTATTAAATCATGGCGTCGAGAGCCTGCCAAGTTCTACCATCATCCATCCGTAGTCTATTCAAAAAATATTCTCAGAGATGTATATCAATAATTGATAACCATGTATTGTCAGATGTATGGGTGCAGAAACATTGAGGTGTTTGAAGAGAATTGGATATACACACTTGATATACCGGTGACCCATGGTAGAGGTTTTAATTGGGAAGATACATTTTCATATGAGTTGGAGTCTCAAGTGGGGCAAGAAAAACCAACATTACGGGTGAACAAGGCACAAACATTCTACATGTTTGCATTTCTCTTAGATGGAATCTATGCATAGTATGCATTCCTAGGTATGAATTGGAACTAGACCCTTGAGGAGAAATTCTTAGTTTACTTCCATTGCATAGTGTTATTAGAATTAATCTTAAGAAGAATGTATGAAAAATTGGATGAACACTTCTTCGCAGTTATCTTTCAGATTATAATTGAGATTAGTCCTCCTTGCATGACTAATTAGGTGAAAGATTCACTCCAAGACATCACAGATTGGTTTGTAGCTTTTGAGGGTAAATACATTAGCTGCTTTAATTTTCATGTATTCCCCCATCTTATGCCATGATACGTGACCAATAAGGTGGTCATGCAAGAAGTAGAAAATCAACTCGATAAGGGATTGTCATGAAATCTTCATAGGAGGAAGAAATCCCCTTGGTGTGTCTTTCTGTTGAGGATCAGACTGGATGATTTAAAGAGCCACAAGGTGATAGAAATAGAGATATAAGAGCTTGACCTCTTGCGCTTCAGCACTAAATAATTTCATGGATATAATCCCAGGTGAATTGTCAAGAAACATTGTTAAAGGATTGGTCACAATACGAGGTACTCATTGATTTCCACATCAGAAGATGATCATATTAAGAATTGGTACAATGCAAACGTTGAGACACATCCAACAATGAAGACTAGTTCACCCCATGATCCACCAACTCAAGGCTTGTAGGTATAGGAAGAGGAGGAGATAACACCTCAAGCAAAGGAAGTAGCTCCCAAGAAAAGGATCAGGTATGCCTCAATAGGCGAGAGAAACAAGAAATGGAAACTTGATCCTTTAAACTTAGGATCTACTCAAGCAACGTAGGAGAGGATAGAAGCTAAATAAGAAGAGGAGAAGAGGAAGCAGGATGAGTTACTATAGAAGGAAAAAGAATAATAAGAAGACAGGAGAAGGATAAAGGAAGAAAAATAGAGTCAGTCCCACAAGGATGAAGCAGTGTAGAGGCTAGAAGAAGAGCAGTTGACTTAGAAAATAGAAGAAGTGTTCATGGGGCCTTCACTCAATGAACCTATGACATATCACATGCATTTGTGGCATACCAAACAATACCCCTAATTCGAATACATATTGGAAAATAAATCTGAAATTCAAATTATTTAACCCATTACCAATACAAATCCAATACACCTTCCCAATTTAAAAAACCCCTACTTTCACTAAATGTTGTAGGTATCCATTTTTTCGTTAACATTTTTTATACCTCTTTATATTTTTTCATCAACTTTGAAATCCATTTTTTATACCTTCCAATATAAAAATAATTTAACCCTATATATCCCCCAATATGAACCCACATGTTATGGTATTTTTTCCCCAGTGAATCCCCCATGGAAGTGTTGGAAGAAAAAAATACCATCTAGCCCATGGATGATGAACCAAAAACTCTAGAAGAACCTACAATTATAGGTTCTGATCTTCCATTTTGCGAGATGGGGATCATAGCTGCACCAATGAATCGATTAATGGATGTATGCAGTGTAATATTTGATCAGCTGAAGAAAATGACTGTGCAGTAGAGGCAAAGATGTGTCTTGAATGATCCTCAAAGCCCAGTCTTAGTTTCCACAGGGAAGGTGATAACCTCCAACACCAGAAGGAATCCTAGAGCTATTGTGGTGACAAATGTTGCATTCACTACAGTGGTAGAAGATAATTTTGAGTACTTATTGAATGACAATGGTAGTCTAAGAAGAGATCTTGCAGATAGAATGGAGTTGGCCAGATTCCATCTGCCAGAAAATGCCAGATTATGTCTTTATTAAGCCTGCTTAGTCACCAAAAGTCAACCCAACTTTGACTACTTCTATCTCCTTCATCCAGACTTGGATTGGAGTTTCGTTTGCACCGTTAGAATTAGGGCGAGAAGCACTTCGATTTGATGTCAAGTTAAGCATATTTCCACCACTTTTAATTTTGAGATTTTTCCATGCCACTGTGTCTAGAGATCCACTTGCATCAATCCTCCCCATTTAGGAGCTTTTGGACCACCAAAAGCTTTATCAGTCAATTGGCAAGTGAGGGAATTATTCCCTCACTCTTTCTTTTTCCATCCATTTTTCCTTGCTAGGGTGCATCCCCTTGAAACCAACTTGAAGGTATTCCACATCTCCCTGTCATGAAGTCCCGGTCCTTATATCAAGGATGATGTCCTTAGGTAACTCATTGAGATACTCTGGTGCAAAGTCATCAATTGTAGGAACTTTGCCCACCTCTTCGATGTCCATTATCGATGGTGGCTCATATAGTTTTAAGTTCTCCACATTCACTATGGAGTACATTTTCATATAGATTAGAAAATTGAGACGAAAGGCATTGTTTCCAATCTTCTCCAAGATGGTGAATGGACCATACCAGATTGGTCACAACTTATTCCATTCTCCCTTCATCCTGTTCTTGCTGATATGGAACCACAAATTGCCAGCGACTTGAAATTAATGGTCGACTCAGTGTCTGCCTTGTTGAGCCTTATACCAGGCTTGACTTTTCTCCAACTTCTCCTCTACTACTTGGTGAATCAACTGGATCCATTGAATGAACTGTTGCGCTTGGTCCCTATCATCATGTCCACTGGAGCCATATTTCCTTCCAAAGATCATATCAAAAGGGTCTTTTGGCAGGTAGCCAAAACATGTCTCAAATGGTGAATGATGCATAGATGAGTGCACTGCTCGGTTGTAGGAATGTTGCACATATTGAAGATGCTCATCCCATAACTTAGGATGTTTCCCACAATAACCTCGCAACAAGTGTACCATGGTGCAGTTGACAACCTCTGTCTATGCATCAGTCTGTAGATGAAATGTTGTGCTTCTTTTCAACTTGGTGCCCATCATCTTCCACAATTTTTTTTCAATACCAAAATGACCAGACACAAGGGAGGTGTGGGCCTCCCGGATTACATGTACCATTTCTCCTATGGGTATGCATAATTTTCCAAGGTGATACAACAATTTCCCCTGCAAGTGATAGTTGTCCACCTATGAACCATAGGTTAGTTTTTCATAAATCTCCTTAAAGTCATCATCGTTAGCATGTTGTTCAACATAACTTTCAAAGGATAACAAAGCATTATGAAAAATAACAGAAGCAGAAATAGGAGGGCAAGATAGCATATTAGCCACTTTGTTGCTAGTGTCCTTCTTATAATTTATTACCAGATGAAACTACTGAAGAAAACCCATCCAATTGAAATGGTGAGATTTCCGCAACTTGGTTTATGACTAAAGATACTGTAAGGGCTGATGGTCCATATGGATGATGGTCTCCTTGCCAATCAAGTAGTTTTTCCACTTTTTCACACTCTGGACCAAGGCATATAACTCCTTGTCATAACTGGGATAGTTTATCACAGCCTGAGAGAACTTCTATGAATGGTAACATATCGGCTTCTTTTGCTACATCAGTATAGCTCCCATGGCATATCCCTGGTGTCTGTCTCGATCTCGAATGGCTATTGGAGATTTGGTAAGTCCAAGACTGGTGTGGTGCTGATCTTTTATTTCAATGTTTCGAAGGACTTCTGCTACTTTCCTCCCCATTGAAAGACTTGCTTTACACTTTTCAATGCGTGTAAAGGTGTTGCAATGATAGAGAAATTGGCAATAAATCTCCTCCAATACTGTACTACACCCAAAAAGATGTGAACCTCAGTTACACGAGTAGGTTTAGGCCAATTTACAATTGCTTCAACTTTAGAAGGATCAATTTTTAGCTGACCATGACCAACAATATGACCTAGGTAAACCAAAGAGGTTTTCCCAAACTCGCACTTTGAAAATTTTACATAGAGTTTTTCTTTTTTCAATACATCAAGTGCCTTCTTCAGATGACATACATGTTCATTCCAACTTTTACTAAAGATAAGAATGTTATCTAGATACACAAGAACAAATTCATTAATGAAAGGCCTAAGGAGATCATACATGATGCTCATGAAAGTGGTTGGAGCTTTGCAAAGTCCAAATGGCATCACCATCCATTCCAACAAACCCTGTTTGGTCTTGAAGGTGGTTTTTCGCACATCCTACTCTGCAATTCGGACCTGGTGATAACCACTACGCAAATCCAATTTGGTGAAATAGAGAGCATTCTTTAACTGATCTAATAATTCATCAATGCAGGGAAGAGGGTATTGATTTTTCACCATGATTTTGTTTATTGCTTGGTAATCCATGCACATCCTTCATGTGCCATATTTCTCTAGCACTAAGACAATCGGTGACCTGCATGGAGAAGTACTCAGTCTAATGACCCCTTGGTTCAATAGTTCCTGCACCTGCTTTTTGATCTCCTCCATCTCAATGGTCGACATCCTGTACATGCCAATATTCGGTAAAGGAGCATCATGCTGCAAATGGATCTCATGTTGGATTTCCCTCTTCGGAGGTAATCCCCTTGGTTCTTGAAACATCTCATCATAGTTAGAAATTAATTCACATAATTCCTTTTGATGCACATGATCACAACCCTGGAAATCATTGGATAATTTTGCATCTTTTCCCCTTACAATCATAAGCATGCAACCCTTACTGGAATTGACCAACCTCTATATTTGTCCTTCATTTACAAGGTTGGCATTGATTTTAGTTTGATAAGCCCTTACAATAGATTCTACCCCATATGTTTTGATTTGGTATTTGTTTTCATGAAAAAAGAAGATTTCCTTTCTATCATATAGATATTGACTCCCTAACACCATGCCACGATATCCAATGGTATCACATCAAGTTTTACCTCATCCACTACCTTAGAAGCGATCACAAATTTAACCTTGCACTGCTTAGTTACATTCAGTTTTGCTTTATCATGTATCCATCCAAGTGAGTAAGGTTTTGGATGTGGTTTAGTTTCCAAGCCTAGCTTCTTTACCAAGGATTCTGAAATTAAGTTTGATTGGGATCCAGTATCAAATAGAGTTTCTACTTTTGTATGATTTATGATAACTCTAATATGAAATAGCTCAATTCTCTTTCGTTCATTAGGAAGAGACTCATTTATTGACCTAGTACCTTCATGTGATTCAAAATTAACATGAGGTGTAAGAGTACCTTTTATTCCTACTGCTGTGATCAATGCTTCATCTGTCAAATCGAATCCAAGGTCTTGCTGCACAGTTTCCACTATCTTCTGCTTGCCTTTTCCTCCATACTTATTTGGTCACTTTTCCAGGTATTGTTTCCAACAATGATCGTCATCATGACCTTGCTTTTTACAGTGATTGCAATAAGGTCCTTCTCCTTCATCTTTGTTGGTTGATTCCATCCTCGTCTCCTTTCCTTTTCCTTTCAATTTGGGTTTTCCATTCGGAGGTTTCAAAGGTGGTTTCTTGAAATGATCATCTCTTTCATTTTTTTTCCCCTGTTCTCAAGATGAATTTCCTTCACACTGGCAGAGTCAATAGTTGTTGGTTCAAACAATAATAATGAATGTCTAAGGTAACTATGTAATGATCCAATACACTTAGTTACTACTTCTGGTGGGTCAAGTGCAATGTCCAAATTAAGTGCATGTTTTCTAAATCCCTCTATAAATCTTTGAACATCCTAACCTCTGCCTTGCCTTAAGTTTTTCCAATCCATTAAGGTTTTTGTTTATAACCCAAGGGATAGAGTTGTTCCTTTAATGCAAAAATGAAATTAGGCGAAAGAAGATTACCCACATTCTTACAGCTTCGCAATTTTCTCTCCCACCAAACAAAAGCAGTGCTACATAGCCGAAGAGAGGCCAACTGAATCTTTGCCTCGTCCTCTTCGATCTACTGAATCCTGCAGTAGATTTCAATTTGCCTAATCTAGTTTTTTTTCTGGATTTCTTTCACTATTAAACATGGGAAGATAAAATTTGACATCTAATTTAAAGAAATATTTCTTAGTTGCATCCCTTGAATTTCTATGATGATGGTGATGAGAGGAAGAAGAACTTTCACTTGTGGAAGGAGAAGGAGGGGGTTCTTCTCCACAATTTCCATGCACTGAACCTTGTTCTTCTTGGATTTCTCTCTTCTTCTTTCTCCAGCCTTGAAAGAAACTGACCAAGATTCTCTGCCATTGTATAGAAGGTTTTGAGGAAATTTCACTCCTCTTCATCTACCATGTTTCTCCTTCTATGTGCACGCCCCACTTCGGGATCGAAAGACTTTAGTTTCCCTTCACCTCTTCAACGCCTGTTTCTTGTTACCATACAAGCATGCAATTCACATCTAAAAATACTTGTCCTAATACCACTTGATCCAAAATCTTTTGCTTATAGATGTGTTAAAGAATTACATGCATAAATTGTAGCTTAACATAGAAAACTTAATGTGCACATGAGAGAAGAGGGGAACACATAAAGCATGAAAAAAGACAACAAGACTTGATAATGGAGTTTGTTTGACTTGGACTATGTCTTCGGGCCCTTCTTGATCAATGGGGAGGCCTTGATTCATTAAGTGGCATGAGAAAGAAGAGTACAAGCATCAGTTATAGAAAGGAGTTTTATACCTCCATACTGAAAAATGGCCAAAAAATGCATAACTATGATGGAGAAATGGACAACGCCATTATGTTTGTGGCATCAAGAAGTGTTGAAACGATATAAAATTTGTCAAATTCTGACAAAGTGAAAGTTTGGCCCTCCTGCAAAATTCTGCCTGAACTACGTGCACTGCCTCCTTTGTCGGGGTGCACTAAGAAACTAGATTTAAGTATAAAATGGGTGGCATATTTTTCAAAAAAACTGTTGTAGGAAAGTTGGTGGAAGGTCTGCTTAATATGGAGGAGGTCGAGCGGTCACACCCCGCCTCTTCCCTTTTTTATACTTCATAATATATTTTCTTTTAAAATAATTTAATGGTTGGGTCGGGCCCGGCTTGGGCGGCCCACCCACCATACCCATCCCCTTCTCAATGGTTCCATGTATTAAATGGTTAAGCTTGTCTTGGGTTGGGTCCATGCCCCAAGGGTCAGCCCACCACCCAACTCCCGCCTGTTAACATATAGTGGTTACGTTTGATGGACCTGTGGGACGTGGGGAGTTCCATGGTGTGGGGTGGCGGGGTCATTGCCGCCCACCCCGGTTTCATTATGGTTGTTACAACCATTTTGTGGGAGGGATCGAGGGTCATGGCCCTCCCCTCCACCAATTATTTTAATGTTTTGTGGTACGGGTTGGGGTGGTGGGGTTGGTGGCCTGCCACGCCTCTTTTTTAAATTTTTTCTTATATAAAACAATATGCCCATTTTGAAAATTTCAGCTTTGGACCAAAGGAGTCATTTTAATGAGGCCATGATTTTACCTGGAATTTGGCCGAAGTTGGCCATATTTCATCCACTGGAAAAGGCTAGATTGTGTCTTTGTTAAGCCTACCAATGATCAAAAGTCAACCCAACTTTGCCTACTTCTATCTCCTTCATCCGGACTCGGATTGGAGTGTTGTTCACACCGTTGGAATTAGGGTGATGAGCACTTTGATTTGATGTCAAGTTCATCGTCTTTCCACCACTTTGAATTTTAAGTCTTTTCCATGCCATTGTGTCTGGAGATCCACTTAGATCAACATATAAATCAACAAATTTACACATGAAATGAAGGAAATGAATTTCTCATTAATGAATGCAATAAACCAACCAAAGATGGGACTGCCACGTTCCACTCAACCATAGATTGTCTAAGCCAAGTCTCTCTTCAGCCAATCAATGTCGTGCCATATTCCAAGCATGAATGTGGGAATCAAACCAAAAGAACTGACTAGGGCATACTGAGGCTAAACCACCTCACCCTCATCAATAGAAACCCGACTTTCCCATAAATCATCCCATATTGCTTGGCCAACACAACGAACACATAATAATAGGCTTTATCGTGACCTCCACCTAATCACTAGACCAAGAAAGCATGGATGCCACCAGATTTCTCCACCTAGACTGTGAGGACTTTTCATGTCTCCTATTCTTTCAAGCTTTATCGCAATCCAAACCCACATCACTAGGTCCTAAGCCGAGACTCACTATCTAGGCTTTATCACATATCCCAAACCTAGGATTATTAGGCCCGACAAAGAGAAAACCACCTCTTGGCTTTATTGTATATCCTCTCATTCACTAGCAAGGATTCCTAGGCCCACCGAGGCCACACAATCTTGGATTTACCACAACGCACAGTCTGGCTCAAGGGCCACTAGGAAAGTTGCTTTATCATGATCGAAGGTCTGGTTCAAGGACCATTAGACCATGTGCTCTACCATTTGGAAGTCCACCCCACTTAGCTTCAAATCCATCCAGCAATCTAGTTCAACCAAAACATGAGAACCCCAGGACACCATGACTATCCGGAAATGGCAATGCTACGATGAAAACATTTTGACACTTGGAAATATCCACACCATAATAGAAAATAACCACATGCAATACCATGCATTCCAAATCTATCTGGGAAAATACATGTGCAAAATCAATAGTTGCAATGAATTTTGTTGTAGCTACTTGATCTTGCCTTTCCTTTCTTGCTCCTTCCTTCCTCTTTGCCTTTCTTGATCCCATATATAACCAAAGAAAAATATTAATACTGAGTAATGGCTTTCCAACTGATCCTCTTTTATGAACGAGGCCTCTATTTACTTCATTTTCCATTATTTTGCTTCATTTTCCTCGTCACATGTAACCTATGAGCTTTCGCCTTCCTTTTCTCCTATTTTCCATTATTTTCATAAATAAATGTGCCAAAAATGTCATTTTACCTTTCCAAAGCCTTATCCATTTCCTCTACCAGTTTCGTTAGCCATAAAAACCCAAATGAACACCCCCTAGGATGTCTTTCCCAACATTTAGCTTGGAATATGTGTCCCATCATCTGTGGTATTTATATATTTTTACATGAGTTTTTTTTTAAACAAGGTTGTTACAAACCCCCGCCCCCCACCCCTGGGGGAACATTGTCCTTGGTGTTCACCAACACCTATAACCACAACAATTAAAGATGAAAAACATACTTCCCATCGATCTTTATAACTTAGCGCATTGCAGTATTTACAATGAATGACCTACTCAAATGTAAAACATCATGGCAACAGGAAAACATACCACATACTGAAGCTTTATAACACATCTCATTACAACATTTACAATGACCACATATACACATATCAACATTTTCTAAACCAACAAGTAAAAGGATATGATGCATGTATCAATCAACAATGTAATCCACAGGATCACACCTACACCATCAAAGTAATACCAAGATTATCCTCCTTCCGAGGAAGTACATAATCCACTGTCACGATCAAAGTTACATCAAATTTCCAACAGTATAATCCTACACCACTTCTCCCCTCAACGAACAATTATTATATCATTGTTCCAAGGTGCACTCCCAATGTGCATTTGATTCCATCTGGAAATGCTCATGAACAAAACAAATACATCTATGAACTTCCCTTCTTAGCTACACAGACCCTCAGGAAATCTGGTCACCCCTTCTGTGTTGCCACTCACCTTCCAAGTTCCTTGGCATCCCCTATCCCGAGTGATCCATCCCATGGAAAGGATTCCTTGCATCGGAATATCAAACAACCAAGGCATATCCCTGCCTCAAAACCATCATAATGGTCATAACATGCTCATGGAAATCAATGGAAACTATTGGGTACCAGTGTCCTGCAATGGCCCTACTCTTGAAGTACTCTACAAGCATATTACTGCATGTTCCAATTTCCTTCACTGCTACTGCTAATTCTACATTTGATTTCAACCACTTAATCGGGCATGTTCATGCATTCCTATCCCAAGCACATAATTCCCATTAGATTCAAATAAATTGAAATAGCTTCAAATCATACCTCATTGCTAGCTCGTCAATAATGTATGCTTGCAATTCTCTTCACTTCCTCTCACAACAAGTTAAACTAACATCTTTAACCAAATCATCATGAATAAACATTTCACATCAGGTTAGCTCAAAACACAACCATCATAGGTCAACATCATAAATCACATGAAAAAATCATAAACCAGAATCATAGATCACATGTAATCATCATAAACCAGAATCATAAATCACATGCATAATAAAATTGAAATAAAATGTTGATACTTATCCTTTCATCAATCCTTAGCTTCTACCTTTTTATTTATTCCATACACAATCTGAATCGGTTGCCACACCTAACAAAAATCCAGTGCCTTCTCCTCAACCATGTTCACATACAAATAGTGTGCTTCACACACATACAACCACACACGACATATAGCACCACGCAATAAGTTCACCTAGTACTGCATGCCTTCAACAAAGCATGTATGACATGTGCAAAATACCACACGTACACCAATACCATATGTACAAAGCACCACCTGCACAACGTGTGCACAACATCACTTGTACATGGCACCACCTGCACAACGTGTACACAATGCCACATGTACACTGCACCATTGTACAATGTGTACACAATACCACATGTACACAGTACCACATGCACGACATGTACGCGACACCATATGTACATAATGCCACATGCACAACATGTACATAGCACCACATGCACACAACACCACTTGTACAACATGTACACAACGTGACATGCACACATCACCAATTGTACAATCATGCACATGACACCATATCTACAAACCGCCACATGCACAACATGCACACAATACCACTTTTACATAGCATTGCATATCCAACATGTACTTAGCATCATCTATACAAAACGTCGTATATCCAACATGCATAGAGCACCATATTCACACAATGTTGCATATACATCATGAACATAGTACATTATGCACTGCATATTCGACATCTACATAGCATCATATATACAAAACACTGCATATTCAATATTGGCACAACACTACATGCACACACCATGACATATGCAACATATGCACAACAATAGAACCACACATCCAAAACCACATTGTCTTTACCAAGAAACCTTGCTTCCAATGTCTTATCCATGATTGTCCCAACATGTCGCAGACCACATTGCTTTCATTTCACTGTTGTGTCACTCGGTAAAACCTATTCATAATTTCGACATAATATAATCACATAATGTCAACTCATAACCATATGGTACTGACATTTTATATTTTTCATGACTACTCTTCGTAATTGATTCCTCATAAGACCAGGAACCTCTTCATGCCATTCACCTGTGTAAGCAATCATTCCTCTACAAGAATGATTCCTAATGACCCTATTAGGCAATGACATAGATATATACATACACACACACACACACACACACACACACATATATAATCATTAGCATAAAAGAGTCATCATTGTGCTAGACAACGACATACATACATACATTTATACATTTATAAACATCAACATAATCATGATCGTAACATAATTACTAGATATCATACGGTCAAGGGTTAAGAGAAATTTATTTCTTCATGAAACACATGTACAACACTAAGAAAAACTGTTCAAAACATAGCCAAGGCATATGATGCCTTAGATCCATTTACTTTACCTTTTTGGTTACCTTTCTCATGAATTTATTGCCACCGTCCATTTACCACAATGGACCCCACTAGTCTAACCGATTGTCATAGTCTTACCTTTTGTTTTTCTTACTCATGCACAAAGTTTCATCTAAGTCTTACATTACCTGTTGGGTACCATGTAGCGCTTTAAAAGCTCCATTAACTTTCATCTTTCCCAACAAATTCCCAAAACTCAAAACAATAGAAGGAAAGAATGGAAACAACAGCAAGAAGACCATGAAAACCAAAAGCAACATGACACCGCAGCAAAGTGGCATAGCTATGCACTGTACACACAAAAAATCACAAATCAATAACAAGACCAACAACAAACACCATGACTCAATCCCCATGGTTCCCAAGGAAAACGCAACCTGAGCGTTCTTCGAGATTTCATGGCAACTTCTCTTGCCATTCAACTCCCTGCATCTTGTTGTCATTAGTACATAATTTTTAGTGCATAAATAAGCATAAGAATACACCAGTTACCGCATCTTGCTATCCCAAGAACATTTACTGCAACTGAACACATCCACGATATCTCTCAAGGGACTCCAATCCTTTGACAGATCCACCTGTAACTAAAGACTAGCTAATATACCTTTCAAGTATATGTTCATGAATATATCATGTATCAACATAATGTCAGACGAGATTAAGGTTAAGAATAAATCCTATATGCAAAGTACTCATTTGTTTGGAATTAGGGTTTCAAAATAGAGCCCAAGGTATTCTTACCCAATTCCTTCCTTTTACCTTGACCCCGCTGCAACTGAGTCTTACTATGTATTTTCAAATCACCCAACTATTAGTTATACAAACACATCAATTATTACCTCATCACACTAGTACCAACCATGTTTCCTGCAACTTCTCATGCATGTCAACCACATGTTCCAAATATCTAGACAATCATATATATCTCCTTGAAATCAACTTTTACAAACAATCATGTCATAACCCATAGTCAAATCATAGTCATTAGATATAATGCTACAACAGTCAATTACATTCAAGTACATATCAACTATCTCAACACATATGTGTTAGTAAAATAATCTTAAAACATGATCATTGGAATGTGTACTCATATTATGAAATTCAACAAACTTGCAAACATACCATGTTAAATAAATCAAATAGACACCAAACACTCAAACACCAAATAGATGTCATAATCAAACAGTAAAGCACAAGGTAGATGTCAGAAACATATTCATTCCTTAATGTATCTCAGGGGAGGCAATCTTGTATGCATAATCAATCTAGTTCGCATCATATAACTTCACTAGATATTAACTCAAACATAAATAAGATCATGATACCCAAAAGAGTCACTGGCTAACATGTTTACATCATAACTCATACATAATTATTATTTATTCTTAGCAATCACATATGTATGATCGATCTAGATTAGTACAACACAATGCAACAAAATAATTGGATCCATACCTGAATGCCGTAACACTAACCATCTGCATAGGCCAATCCAACTTAGTGTGATACATATAACATCAATGTATAAATGTTGTAACCCTAATGATCAAACTAACTATCATTTAGCAACAAAAAGTTAACCATAAGATACTTAATCAATAAAATATTACATAATCATCAGGTTATTTAATATAAACCACAATAACAATGCATACAACTATAAGTTACTATCATTCTTGACTCTTTGACACATGTGCATATAACTACACTAATCAACTAACATCTTTCATGAATGTAACCATAACATCAAATGTCATGTACACAAACCTTATGTATATAAACCTAATGCATATAATAATCCTTGACTTACATACCTGTACACCAAAAATATAATACATGTATGATGATCTACTCTTACCCCAAATTCCAATGTTGCAACCTCATTATGATTATCTACATCTCCTGCTCTATCACAGCCAACACATCAGCGTCATAACGTACCAATATCACCCTAATGACCTAAATTACATACCATGACTTCACAATGCATGTTTGACCTACTATTGATGCACAACTATAGCCAAGACCATACATGCATGAAAACTGCTTATAGACATATAACACGAGTACCAAACCATATTCACATCACTATAGCTAGAGTCCACTCATTAATGCATGACCATATCAACTTCACAAACAATGACCTCATCCATGACAACAACCATTACTCCATTGTACACATTGCCACATGCAACCACCAACATGCATAAGCAATTCCTAATCAACTAAACATACTCATGAATGCATGTAGCCGAGCATAAGTGATCAATTCTTCTAAGCAACCTACAAGATGGTTGATAGACATAGCCAAACATACAAGAATGGAACCAATCATACAAGGATGTAATCAAGAGACATATAATCAACTTTTAAGTGAAATACAACAATATGTAACCAATCACATACTCATGACAATGAATTCCACAAAATCCACATCAAGTTCCTCATGATAGCCTTACTACAACCATGATCAACATTATGCAATGCAACAAGCACATGGAATGCAAGTGTAAGAGACACGCATAAAACTGACATGCATGCATGACCAACACACACTTCTCATCCATTTCAAGGGGTGAACCTTGCTATGGTACCACTCTGTAGCACCCTCCTCCCAAATCTACCAAAGTAACTAGCCAACCGGGGAAAACATGTGACGAGAGGCTACTATGATTGGATTCAACCTCTTATGTGACCTTAAGGAAGTGGAATCGACGGAAACATAATAAAAAGACATTCAACATCAACTTCAGGACCCTTAGGACCCAATTCAATACTTCGGACAACTTGCCCTTAGGTCCCACTGAGATTTTGGACAACTTAGGCCTCAGTCACTCTCATGCTATATGCATGACATCGTCTAGAAACCCAAAGTCACTCTCACAAGCTTTCCTACCAACACCTAGAGACTCATTTTTCCAATTTTGTGCCAGCATCCCTGGGATTTGAGCCACGTTTTTAGGCCCAGATCCTAGGTCACTACCCAAAACGTAATGAAAAATTAAGATCAGTAAAAGAATAGGGAAATAATGATGCAAAATAAGTAAGTTAAATACGACCTTAACCAAACCTCTACTAGCAATAACAAACAATTCTTCAAATAAATCATCATAGTCTAACCTATAGGTGTAAATAACATAATTAAGTGTAGGGGTCTCATACTTATTTGAGAAATTATATAAACCATTATTCCCTTATGTAATGTGTCACATTATCATCTATTAGGTCATAGATACATTATCCATTCATTTAGAAGTAAAAACATGCTAAGAGCCATAAATAGGTGTTGTTATAAAACATACATATAACCAACATAATAACAACAAAAATACCATGAATATATCAGCCATAAGATCCCCATATAAATCAGTAGATTTACACATGAAACCAAGGAAATGAATTTCTCATTAATGAATGTAAAAAACTAATCAAAGATGGGACTATCACATTCCACCTGACCATAGATTGGTTTAGCCAAGCCTCTCTTCATCCAATCACCCCGTGCCATATTCCAAGCATGAATGTGGGACTCAAACCAAAAGAACCAACCAAGGTATATTGAGGCTAAACCACTTCACCCTCATCAATCGAAAATAGGCTTTACCGTAATCCATCTCAGATCACTAGACCAACACAATGAACACATCATAATAATCTTTACCATGATCTCCACTCAATCACAAGGCCAAACAAGCATGGAGGCCACCGGATTTATCCACCTACACCATGAATAATTTTTCACTCTCCTAGTCTCTGAGGATTTACCGCAATCCAAACCCAGATCTCTAGGCCATAAATCGATACCTGCTCTCCAGGATGTACCACATATCCCAAACCCAAGATTACTAGGCCCAACAAAGAGAAAACCACTTTTTTTCTTTACCGTATATCTTTCCATTGAACATCAAGGATTTTTACGCCCACCGAGGCAACACAATCTTGGATTTACAGCAACCCACAGTCTAGCTCAACGGTCATTAGGCCTGTGGCTTTACCGTGGTCCATGGTCTAGTTCAGGGACCACTAGGCCATGTGATCTATCATTTGGAGATCCACCCCACCCAACTTTGAATCCATATAGTAATCCAACTCAACCAAAACATGTGAACCCCATCACACCATGGCTATTTGAAAAAGGCAAGGCTACGCTGAAAACATTGTTACACCTAGAAAATCCCATTCCATGATATAAAAGAACAACATGCAATACCATGCATGCCAAATCTAGTAAGGAAAATACACATGCAAATCGATACTTGCAATGAATCATGTTTTAGCTGCTTGATCTTTCCTTTCCTTTCTTTCTCCCTCCTTCCTTTTTGCCTTCTTTTCCAACTAATCCTCATAATAATTTTTATGAATAAGGCCTCTATTTTCTTAATTTTCCATTAATTTCCTTCATTTTCCTCCTCACATGCAACATGTGACCTTTCACGTTCCTTTTCTCCTATTTTCCATTTTTTTCATAAATAAATGCACCAAAAATGTCATTTTACCTTTCCAAAGCCTTAGCCATTTCGTTTGCCAATTTCCTTACCCATAAACAACCACATGAACATCCTCTAGGGTGTATTGCCCAACATTCTACTTTGAATATGTGTCCCATCATCCGTGGGATTTATATATTTTTACATGAGTTTTTTTTAACTAGGGTTGTTACAAAAAAGCTTCAGCATCGTTGAGTGGCAACCAAACATGCAGGAGGAATTGGGACCAATGGAGGACACCATGGCACAATTGTATGAAGAGATTATTCTTCTACAACAATTTGTGTCTCCTCTTTTGATATACAAAAGAAGGCATGGGAAGTGTTGAAACTCTTGAAGGTAACAAACATAGCATCCGATCATCTTTAGCAGTGGACTGCCAAGTATCCAGATGCCCCATAAAATTTGGAGAAGAAAGAGAGGATTTCCACAGAGATGGGTAGAATTCCGTTGAGATTCCACCACCAAAACTACATGCATGTTGGAGAATAGTTGATTAGTACTATTGCTTCATATAATTGAATACACATTGTGTTTGAGTCTCTAATGCAGATGCATGGGATGCCTTTGACTGGTACACTTAAAGAAATTAGAGGCAGGGAGATCATCTTCCCGGAGATCCACCGATACATTGAACAAATGAAGTAGGAAATGAAACAAGAAGGCTTGGATGTAACCAAATACATTATTTTGTAATATGCCATTGCACCAGTCAAAGCTCATATGAAGCTTTCATGGTTTTGGAATAATGTATAGTCCAACTCCAAGAACATATCAACATAGACATTGGTGGTTAAGATGCGCTACGTTGGGGACATGCTAGTTTGGGTCAAAGACATTTCCATTGAAGTTAGAGCTTGGCACACTTGCACTAAAACTGAGATTGATGTAAAAGCACATGACTTATCCATTTGATGATTCTTTTTCCCATTATCAATTTTTTCTTATATACTTTTCCTCTCATTTGTACTTTGTCTTATGTAATAAATGATATGTAACGAAGTCCAAGGGACACATGTGGAATGTGAATAGCCACACATTGGAATGTGATGAGCCATGAATAGAATATGAGTTGTTATAGAAGTCAAATAGTCATGAAGAAAATCAAAGGTCAAAGTTACTTGTTATAAATAGCTCCTCATAACTCAAACAAATGGATTTTGGAAGGTTATTCTATAGGTATTTCCTTGGCTTCTCTGGTAAGAGATATGAGACAGATCATTCTTTGGAGAAGCAAGTTTTGGCTTTGTGTTCCACTATTAGATATAATGTTTCATATATGTAATATCTTACTTGGGACCTTGCACTTTAATTAGAAGCTCAATGGGCCAACACTTCTTCATTCAAGTATCATAGATTTAGTTGGACTATTTTGGTTATGTTTATCAAATATGTTTACTTAATTACATACTAAGTTAATCAGCTAATTTGTTGCTTAGCTATGTCTATTTTTTTATTTTTATTTTTCTTGTGGTTCATGGACACCTTGGTCAACAGGTGGCACTATGTCCACGGAAAAGTATAGGTTGATCGACCCCAAAGGGAATCTAGCCCCGTGGCCCACTGGCTAGGCTTGACCCCAAGGGCTTCGGGGAGAATGGAGCCTATGACCTCCTAATGGCAAGAGACTGATTTTGACCAACTGAGCTAACCCTTGGGGCTAGCTATGTCTATTATTGAATGAGTGTTGTTATTCTTTAACGATTCATGTTTATTATGTTGACTAATCTATAGGTGTTCAACAAGCCTTTCACCATCTTCCTAGTTCCCCCTTTAGGATAGTACTATCAATTTTCTAATCAATGGATCATTTCCCTCACTAGCCATGAAGGTCTCCCTCATACACCTTATATTGAATGTCTCATAAAGCTCACATTCTTCCAGCCCTAAAGTGGTGTTATTTTCTCTTGTGTTGGATTCTTACAAAGGCATATAATTATACCTTTCAATAGTAGCCAGACCATATGACTGGATGGGACACCTACGCCAAATAGTGTGAGGTTTAATTGGGATTTCACATCCAGAAGATCCCCTTACAATGTTGGCAGTGTCCAACATCATCAACATATTTGGCGCTAGGAGAGCTTGATGAAAAGCTGAGCCTATGAATACTATTTGAAACTCTTACCTTGAATGGATTCATCCCAGATCATGATAATGCGATGTTTTTCCAATTCTTTAAGTATTTCAATCCCAGCAAACTTTTTACATAACTTGTCACATCTTAAATTTGATGGCAATGGTACAATAATTGTCCTTGATTACGTAATTGAATTCGTTCAAATTTTTTTTTTCAAGAGGTGTCTATTATGAAGGAATCCTTGTGCGGTTGTGTGCCCTTACATTAGATGGCTGTGCAAAGCAATGGTGCTATTCTCTACCCACTACTTTAATCTCATCTCTTAAGCATTTGGTTAACGAGCTTTGTTGTGTCTTCGACAAGTATGAGTATAAATATGTTATTGATGAACTTTATCAACTTAGAATGGAGTTGGATGAATATCTTGAACATTTTACTGATCGATTCCTTGATATTTGTTATGAATTTCCAAATTAGGATGTGGATTGGCATTTCTTCGATGATAAGTTTTGTTTCTTGGTCTAGATGTCAAGGAAATCCTTTGAATCTAATTCAATGTGTCCTCTCGATCCAAAATAATCTCAACATCTTGAGGAATAACCAAACCTACCTTTGGTCCCATGTCCTCCCCCTTTTGAAGTTATGTGTTTCAAGCTTAAACCAATCATTAAACCAATAGATCAATTTTCTGATGAAGATTTTTTTTTTCTCACATCTTTCCCCTAATGGTAATTCATCTTATCTTATCAATCAACCATATTCCAATATTGATATTCCACTAGTCGATTCTTCACCCATTGATCAAGTTGATCGCTTGGATTTTCATGACCATGATAATTTCCTTCTCCCCGAATTATATGGTCATGAACATTCAATTAATATGGATGAGTATTTATCTTACATGAATATTTGGATTTCTAGCAATTTCAAATGGATTCTGATGCGATTATCAAAGATTTTGTTTTAGGTACACCTCCTTTTGATCAAGAAGATGACATGCTTACCATTAAAGGTTTTTGTAGTAATCTTGAAAATCAATCTTCTATTGAATATCATGATTTAAGTATTGACTCATGTTTTGATAAGAAGTTGACCATGTTTTCTTAGAATTCAAAGTTAATTCAAGTGAGCAGGACATTTCAACCCATATTGATTGTTATGTTAGGTTCCTATCACCTTGAGCATATTTGTGATTTTGGTCAGTTCATGATTCTCTAGTATAATTTTATCATTCATCTTATATTATGGGATGTTGATTCTCTCCCGAGGGATTCTTATTTTACTCACATAAACTTATTCGACCCCCAAGGGGAGAATTTTTTTTACTATTGAACTCCCACTGCTACATCCCATCTCAAGCAAATATCTGACCCACAATGTAGAAATAGGGAACAGTTTTAATGAATCTTTTACATCACACGTCAAATAATCTCTCATGCATGAGAACATATATTTTGGTCAACTTGATAACATCTATTATGACATAGATCTATCTCTCTTTAGTCTTTCTTGTTATGTTTCCATAAATTTTGTTTGATGTTCCTATAGTGGACTGATTAAAATATTCTTTTTAGTCCCAACCCATGTCTCATGGCCAACATTTGCATGCGCTTTGTCAAGTTTTGTATGGTCACAAGCTTGGTAGTTTCTGTTGTTGTGGAGTCTATTCTTTATGCTGGGATGGGGTCCCTGGGGTGAATTTTATTGAGTTTTGAGTCACTTTTGCAATATCCTTTTGTAGCAAAGGTAAAGGTTCCATGAAATGTGGAAAGCATAGCGTGAAGCTAAGTAGAGTCAAAGGGGATTTAGTCCCTTAGGTTGGTAGGAAATAGAGTTCTTTTAAGACCCACCCATGGTCCACAGGCAATGGTCTTGTAAGGAAAATGCTATATAAAGTTGAGTCATAGCGAGTCTTAGAAGATAACTTGAAGTGAAGAACATTGTAAGGGCAAGGTGCTAAGGCAATAAAGGTCTATTTCCTATACTTAGGCAAAAGGGGAAGGCTCCTGCAGCTGAGTGAACAAAGATCTTGTTAAGTCCAAAAGCTGAGTGCATGGGCCCCTGCAGCTAAGAGCATAGGGATAAGAAGTCTACATCTAAACATTTATATCTAATAAAGGTTGTTTTGCGCTGAAAATGATGCATATGTGTTATTTTATTTACTTTTTCTAAGTTTATATATCTTTTCTCGGTAATATGTTTAATATGAATTAATGCTTATTTACTGCATAGAACTCATAGATCTATAATATTTATGCATGATAAGTACAATGGAGTACCTTCATGAAGATATGATTCTTATTTAGATAGAGTTGCAATAGTTGTCTATCGGAAGGATTAGATCTCCGTAAAGGAAGATCTAAGTCGTAAGAACTTCAAGAAACGATGTGACAGGCCTCTAAGTGCAAAAACTTGGTTCTACCATCCCCCAATACTACTTTGGGTGAGACTGTAGCTTGCGCTACATAGGTTGTTGCCAAAAGAGCTAGTAGTTGGGGTTTTATTGGTTGGCACAGATAAGGATGAACTTGGGTCAGGCCACATCAAGCCAAAAAATGGTTCTATTGTTAGGACCAGGATCTATCTGAGGAATGTGTGATGTCAAATAATTGGTTCCCTACTAAGAAGGAAATTGAGAAGTGGATGGATCGAAAGTTGCACGAATTTTCAACTCAGGAGAAGATGAATCATCAATTATCCAAGGAACGGTGGTTGAATAGATACATGTACAAAGACAAAACTAAAGCCTTTTTCGGTTTCTTCCCTTGCAAATTGCACGAGTGTTTGTCTAGATTAGCAGACAACCAGGGTACATGGAGGCTTGATGGTCCTATTGTGTGGACTCCAGAGGTGGTGAGGTGCTTTGAAGCTTCAAAAAATAACATTGTGCAGGCCATTGATCGCTGGATTGATCACTGGATTGATCACATAGTCAGACTATTTATCATTGAACTTGTGATTGATACGTCCATCATCTATAGTGAAGTAGAGCATAGGCTCTTCGAGGGGCTATGAGGCAAGTATTTAAAATCTCTTAAAAATTGGATTAAGATGTTATTCTATGAAAAACGAGTTATGTCATTACCTTGATGTTTGGGACTCCACAAAGTAGAAAACCTTTCATGTAGGTTTTAACCCCGTATAGAAATTACCTGCATACGAATTCTAAATCGCAGGAAAAAATAAAAATGCAAGAGCATAACACATAAAACGCATATACACAGAGATTTCCCACTGGATCTCAAAACCGAGACTACCAGTTTGATTTTTCATTATGTTCCTTTCAATGTTACAATACATATTTATACATGCTGAAGCAT